>JAQGAA010001722.1:0-14652 GCA_034696425.1 Isotoma viridis | reverse complement strand
TTGGAATGAATAGACGATGAGGAATCCACGATTATAATAAATATATTATCTTCGGCCGTGTATTTATATATTGCACATAATATTATCATCATGATGATCATCGTCATTGTTATTGCTATAGATTTGTGTTGTTCGTGAGTGTGTGTGGAAGACAATTTCAAGAAGATTCCGTTCTTGTCTTCGAATTTATTCCCAATCCTTGTACAGAATAGGATCAACAATAGAGATGAATTTTGCTTCCTTGAATGCATTATTGCCTATTTTCTTACTATTACAAAGCTATCATATGTGTGTGTGCGTATTCACACATACCAATATAGACTGAGAGACTGGCTTAACTCTAGGTGGATAAGGTTTAGAGGAACCAAGCGAACTCTCTTAGCTTCTTGACGAGAATCCAGAATTCGTAAGATATCAGAAGAGATTAAGGATTTTTAGAATGAATTTACAAAAGGCGGAATTCAAGAAGTAGAGTTAAGAAATGTAGAGTCAAAAGAGTTTTGGAAAGGCCAAGACGACTCCAGTCAGGCAGGGCCATGTGTCTTTGTCGATTGGGAGGATCGGATGTGTGATCCTAGTGATCTGGGATCACAATGTTAGAACCAAAGGTTCTGTTATGTGTTCTAACAGCTAAAAGAATAGGCTTTAAATGCCAAAATGTCAAGGCATTACACTTTACCGAGTTTACACATATAATAAAAACCTTACGCAGCCTTTTTTTCAAGTTTCAAGTATTCCAAGGCAGTATCAATACTTGGGTCTGTGTTTAATACAAGCTATTGAGATCCAATCGATGAAATAGGGTTTGACTTTTCGTATCGTATGTTATAAAGCGCACGTAAAAGTCGTGTATTAAGCCTCAAAGTCAGTATGTATTTATATAATACAAGGTTTGATGACTTCTAACGCTTAACTTGTTGTTCCACCCTCACTCACCCTCACCTCTTCAGGTAACCTCTGACCCCATCCTTTCACTTCATTTCATTTAGTATGTATGCCTTAGCTTGTGCTATCTTGCTTATCTTTCTAAAGAATTCACGCTTTCCAATATTCCAAATGAACACTAAAGTCTTTCATACAGAACGTATACGTACCTCTACTTAAGGAATTTTTTTTAACTTTCCTCTTAAAGCAAACAGTGTACTACACACAACTTGTGGATAATACAAGGCAAATATTATTACATAAGATTAAGTAAGAAAGCTATAATCTGTTCTGATGATTATTATCCTAGAGGTGTAATGCGATGTTTCTAATGGAACAAGTTTTCTTCTTTTTATTTCTTAAAGCTCAGATTTGCATTTACTTGTCTAAGTTGCATCGAATTCACGAGTTTCATGACTAGATCGTTTTTTAATACTTGAAGTTTATTTATTTACATGTTTTCTAGTTCCTGGTTCCCTCCTCCAATTTCTTGGACGAACTTTGACCTCACATATACGAGTCAAAAATCTTTCGTCTCAAAAACTAGCTAACTTAAACTTCTTTTTATATAATGCAAACAAATTTATTTCTTTAGGGATTGTAACTCTCTTGCTTGTAAAACTTCTAGCATTTTTTACACTATACCTAATAAACAAACTACCAAAAAGTAAAAATCTTCCGAGAAGAGTTTTGAATTTTCTAAGACTTTTTTGATTTCTCTGTATATCCTCCCTTATTCACCCATACACTCAAAAAAAAGAAAAAAGAGAATATTTGAAGGATTGACTAAATAAATGTGAGAGTCCCAACTAGTGCATATGGCATGTCCTATTGTACCAAAGATGATTCAAGAGAGTGAGAACAGTCCCATCCTATCATGTCATGAAAGGTTTGAATGTACATAATGTATAAGTGTGAAATATTCTCTATATTATTATTATATCATACGTGAAAAATACTCTAAAGAAGTAAAGTTCTCAGTCACCTCTAGTACTAGTTCTCATACAGAATCCATATACAATTTCCCTATCTCTTATTCTTCTTTGTGTTCTGTATATTATATGCAATAAAAACCTTTAAAACTTATTTGGAAGATTTTTTTTTTACTTTTCACAATCGAGTCAAAAGAAAGCATCTCAGCGAAATTCTCAGCTCTCAATTACTTAACTAAACTAAGCCAAACTGTGTGTACTCACTATATACATATCATGCATGTACACACACATTCAACTCATAAGAAATATAAACTGTTTGAAGTGTGAATAATAACATGTAAAAAACGGGATATATTCTAGATACTCGATAGGGATGAGTAAAAAAAAGTACAAGTGTGAAATAGATCTTGTGATGTTATGAAGTGTTATCTCATACAATATACATACTAACTATTACTATTAACCACCACCATTACGATTACAATGCTGCATAATATTATAATGTTGTAATATATATAATTTTACTATTATTATTATTATGTGTTATCTATATTGTATAAGATGTGGTGGTGTGTGTCTCTGTTTGTTTTCATAGACAATGGCACAGACCAAAAGCCAAGTATAAAGTCAAGGCAAAAGAGATGAAAAAACCCTTCTTGGAGTTCTTATCCAGCCGAAGTAGAAGATCTTTGACTCTTTGAATTCTACTTGTGACTTTAACTCTTCTACGATTTTATTATCTATGTGTGATTTTTCTCTTCTTGAAATTCTCTCTCATCCCCACCAACTGAGAATCTTTTACAACTGCTCTAATATAACTACTACTAGTAGTAGTAGTATTTTTCTGAAAAAATTTCTAAAACGGTAGCATACATGTTGCATATGGATTTATAAAGGTTTTAAGTGCTTCAGTCAATACAAAGAATAGTAGTAGGAGATTTTTAAAAAGTAAGGAAAGTCTTTGGGTAATCTTAAAAAACACTAGTGTCGAAGTTGGATGCTTCTTGTATATTGAAGCTAAGAGTGTATATTATATGCATAGTAGTAGTAGATAGTACAAAAAAAATTGAGCCTTTTGGTCCAATGCATGTTCTATTTGGATGTGGATCACTTCTAAAAAACACGACTGCTAAACTAACACTTCTATCTGACTTGAGCTCTATTAGATTTGATTCAAAGAAGCAGAAGAAAATGATGTGAGTAGTAGTGAAGACTCCAAGAGTTGGTTTTAGAAGCTTTTGACTTCTTTGGAGAAAGAAAGAAGAATGGAATGATGAAATCAGCTTCCCTGTGGATTTTTCCTTAAATTCTACTAACTCACACTTTACAATGAAATGTGGATGTGTTGTGGGTATATATAGGTAGAGAATATATGCATTTCTTTATACTTAACACTTTATTCCTTACAAAAATCCGTTTTCACACTTTTTCATCGAAATTCTACCTAAGGCTTTGAAATACCTTACATTCTGCATGCTCAATCTTCTATAATATTATGTTCTGCTTTGCTAACAAAATTACACAGTTTTTCAAAGGGTTTCCACTTTTTAGATGGATATTCTTTCTATAAAGCAAGTGTTTCCTCAGTTGAAAAACCACCAGCAATACCAAAAATGACATCTGGCTCTTTGAAATTACTTAAGATTAGAAGGAAGAGGAACTGACAGCTTGTACTCGCGTTGTTGTAAATACTACACAGAGATCTACAAGACGATCTAAAGTTAATTGTTTGCAAGTATTGGGTTACTGCTAATTACTTGTGAGGATGAATTTTATATGGGTTTAAGGTGTGTGGGTGTCGATTAAACGGCGACAGAAAACAATTATTCTTTAAAGAATTAATGTTATGGCAAAGCTATCCTTTGACTTGGGTTTAAAACATTTAAAATTCTTGTGTGTATATATCGGAACAAGAAAGTGATATTTGATATTCTCAGTGTAATCAAGATTTTTTAGGAAGGAATTCTTGTGTCTTTGCCACCACAAACACTTTTCATTCAAGTCATTCTCGCTCTTTCATGTTTTGAGGTTCAGCCCAGCGTTTTACACTTCATATACTTTCAAGTCCAAGATATAATAATAATAATAAGACAACTAACTACGGCTATTATATAATATTATACCAAGTTTTTTAAATTTGACTTACACTGTCTTAGTGTTTTTCAAAGACTCTTTAAGAAAATATAAAAAAAGCAACTTTAGTAGGCTAGTTAGGTCATACATTAGGGGATTTGCACAAACTGTGCTTCCTAAAATAATTAAAAACAGTCAATGAGTCATATTAGAAAATTTTCCATGGATTCTACACAACAACAAGATTGCTTAACTTTCCACCAGCCTTTGACCAAGTACCCAGAATGATGGTAATAAAAGCTCCTTTCATTTTTTTCAGCAGAAATACAGCAAACACAAAGACTAAAGAGTGTTTGCCGACTGGAAATAAAAAGAAAGAAAAAACTAGAAAATAAAAATATAAAAGTCCAGTCAACTATCCAAGGGCTCTATTATTTTCATTAGATGCTTGCAGCCAGAGAGACCGTCGTCAGCCATGTATAGAGGCTTGTGTGTAATAACGAAGGCCTGTAATAAGAAAGAACTATTAACTATCCCAAAGTCCAACCACCACCTTGCCTTCTTGAGCAAATGAAAAATCTATGTGTCTTTTTTTAAAAGCAGATGTTCCCTTTAAAAACTGTTTCCTTACTTAAGTCAACCTCCTTGGAAGGATTTTACAACTGTTAAAAGGCTAACTTCTTTGTTGAATTGGAATGCCTCAATGAATTCTATGTACATGGTACTTGTTCAATAAGACTTTCAGTCGCTTGTCTCGAGTCTCGAGCCATTCTCTTAAAAAATGTATAGAAGGCCTTTTAAATGTTTTGATACAGCACTCTTCCATTCCAAACATATATTTATTTCTGTAAGCAAAAAACCATACAGGTTTTTTCCACCGACTGATTATTATATAAAAGGAAAATACATAAATAAGAAATATCCATGTGAGTTTTCTGAAGATATTTTTTCTTGCAATGCTTTGTACTGAGTTGGATAAGAATCCCTTTCTAAAAGATTTTAATTACTCAATCGGAAGTTGATTCAGCAAAACTTTAGAAAGAATACAATAAAGGGTCGATGGATATAGAAGAGTGAGTCATTTCAAAGATATTTCTTACCTTTTGAATCCAAAAGGGCAAAGAATGGAAACAATTGGGAAAAGATATAAATATCCAAAATTTCTCAATATTCATTCATATGTGGTATTCCGTATGAAATGTTCTTATGGGATATTGAGCTATTTGATAATACGTCTGGCAAATATGTGACTGCGTGACCGTACTTTCACAGTGGATTATGTAGGAGTTTCAAAGTTTGAACAAAACCCTTAATCTAAAGATTAGCCTGTCGCATAGACAGACGAGGCCGATAATTCACTCCGATAATTCACTCGCACTCTTGTCTCATATATTATTTACTCACAGCTTAAGATTAACTTAAGCTTTGGAGAATTTTAAACACATTACATCTCAGAGAAATGAAGGCTTTTAAATGTGTGTGATGTGTGTGGGGCTGGAATAAGAATTTAAATTGTATCTATACAAGGCAATAATTCTATCTTGAAGAATTTGTCGTGCTAGATAGGTTTTTCCCATTACAACAAGATAAACACGAATAGTATCAAGTACCTATTAGGGATGAGGATTGACAACGAGATATTTCCAAAGATTACTCATAGCCTGTGCCGGATAAAGAAGGTAACAATAGATCAAAGAAATGCCTAAGTTCTATGTTGTAGGAAAGGTTCGTCCGGTTTCCTGTCTTTTTAAGATTTCAAAATAAAAAGTGTAATAAACCAAAAGACCGATGAATTGTCGTCCTTGTGAAAATTGTATGTAATTTTCTATTAAGAAAAATACCTAGAATTTAACCTACCTTCAAGTCGATTTGTTTCGAATTTTTGGGTATTTGTTAAACTAGAAATTTGTGATGATGATGATGATGCGGTGTATATAATAGTAATAGTGCGGTAATAAATAGTGGTGGTGGTGGTGGTCGGATATATACTTATCCATCGAAAGCATCAGACCAATACACCAGATGCAGTCATTCATTTATTTTATGGTTTGGCCGGCTTGGAGATGAAATATAGCTTTGGATTTATCATGTTCCTCAAAGTAGTGTACGAGATGTTACATATTGTAATAGTAAAAAAAGTATTAAATGAATCAAGTAGATATAAAGGATTATAAGGAAATTGCTGCGGATGTCAAATGGAAATTCTTTAAATGTGGATCACTTTCTGCTGATGGAATATAGGATAATGATAAACTAGATCTCATGAAAGATCATCCGCACATAAATACAAGAGCCTGAGTACAACATGTGTTTCTTCTGGTTCTTTAACAAGTTTATGGCTTAAACGAGCAGAATAATCCTCATCACTTCAAATAAGCGTGCTTGTTTATGGCTTATAAAGAGGAAATACCAGATCAGATCTCAGAGGAAGGACATTCATCCACATTTCAGAGATGATATGTAGAAAAGAGATGCACACAAGGTATATAATATGCCTTTTAGAAGTATACAGGATATTAAGGTTATTACGAGGTAATACGACATAACAAAATAACAACCCATGTAACCCGTCCACGTGCCCTTCAAGACCCTTTTACCCAATCTCTGTGAAATTTTGAAAGGAAAAGTGTACTGGCATGTGAACCAATTCCAGCCTCAAGGAAGATATATGCCCGCATTATGTACATAAAGTACATATCATTCATGTATGTAATGTAAAATGGTTTCGAGGATACAACTTCCTCTTCAATATTCTACACAACATTACTTCCTTCATTTCATCATAAACCACCAGAACCGATATCCCGTCTGGGCTGACTGACACCCGATCTCTTTATCCTGTCTTGCTTCAAAAACAAATTACTCCAACCAATTTTGACCATCATTACCCCGTCCGCCCGTCACTTCGTTTCCCTAACCATCACCATCATCCATTCTGGGTTGGATACAAAATTCCTAAACATTAGGTAGCTCCTGTGTACTCGATTACAAATGGAAATAATACAAATTACACTATAAAACATATATAGAAGCAAGAAGCCTTAGCTCATTTTCTTCACTCTGGGATTAAAGATTTTCCAAAAAGCCCAAATTATCTTTTGTGAAGTTCGGGCATTTTTCACTCCGCCAGGTAAATGGACTTTCCATCTCAAGCTTTACTTTCTTTACACATTTTAGTTACATCTACTAGAACTAGAATCCACCAAGTTGTATAATATAATGGCTACTAGTAAATAAAGATAAGTAGTATAATATAGCACTTTCAGCTAAAGCTCATTTATACTCTTGTGTCTTTATGTAATAGATCTTCTCGTCAGGGAAAAAGAAACTCTTTCCCATAAGAAACCAACAAACTTATATTTTTGTTCCTTATTCTTATGCACTCAGTCGACCCTAGAGTAATGTTTATGATCAAGGGAAGTATTTTTTACCAAAGAGTTGTCTTGAATACCAACACCTTCATATATACCCTCTTGATGTACACCAAAGACCACAAAGAATACCATTACGAAGCAAACCGAGTTAAAAAAAGAGGAATTTGGGCTTTATGCATAATTTCTAATATCGCTTCTTCTACTTGCAATTTGGGAGGTGAAGGTGGGTGGGTGTGTTTGCATTTGTACTATGTAATACTATTATTATTATTACCACTGCATACCGGTACAAGTAGAATCTAAAACCTACCTACTTTGCACTTACTACTACTCAAAGTGAATTATTGATGTTTATCTGAGAACATGTATAACATCACTTATAGATCTATCTTTTAGCTTCAAGTGCAATATTAGGTAATGTTATGTGTACCACAAAGAACCATCCCAGAGTAATATTACTTAGTTGATTCGAGTAGATTGTTCTTGTGGCAAAGAAAATAAGACATTCATACTAATATTTATTACAACCACTACTACTTATATGTGATAGCTTTACCTCCCTGTTTTAGAAATCCTAAGTTGTACCTATATTATACAAAAAAACCCCAAGCAAATAACTAACTCTAAGACTCAAAGTATAATATTCAGTACCACCGTGGGACTGGGATGACTGGGGGCAACAATTCCTATCTTTATACACTGCATCTATTAAATTATTGAAAAGGTGTGAATTAACCAGATGCAAAAATTTCAATGCCGTCTTGCCTTTTCGTCTCATAAATCTCCTTTCCCAAAAAAGGAAGGCAATTTTGCACTTTATTCAATTGCAAATACCGTGTTGAGATAAAATGACTCTTCAATAAGAACTCGTAAGAGCAGTTCTCGTTTCATGTTTAACGATATGAAGAAGTAATCAACCCGATTCTCTCCAAATCTCAACGGGATAGATGAACCAATCCAATTCTTAAGAAGATATTCTCTCACGGCTTTAAAAGCAATATATACTTCTTGTGTAATCCCTTTAAAGAAGTATAATAAGAATAGGGTAACATACGGCTATTTCCCTTTGACTTTGAGCTTACTTTTGGTGTTGAAAAGTCTGTCCGCCTTTTAGCCAAGCCATTCGTTTTCATTTGATATGAACCTTTTACCATAAAATGAAATTCAAGAGTGATTTTTCTGATTGCATTTCTTCTTCCTATGCATAAAGGACAGTAGTAGGGGCTTTATTATCATGTACTTATTAAGTTTTGAACTGATACGAGTATATATTATCATTATTATTGCGAATTGCATCATCACCATCAAGACAATCATCATCATCTTTGTCAATCCATCTTATTTCAAAGAAATTGATAGAATGGGCATAAGGGTGCATCCAACTATTCGTTTTATACTTTTTTACCTTTATTTGTAATGTTAAAAAACTTAAAGTTAATCGTGAATGATCCAAATCATGCATAACCATATAAAGTAAGGCACAATTTATTTCATCAGTTCTCTTTCTCTACCTACTCAGCTACTTCTACTTAGAGTTAACTTTATACCTTCGATTCCTCACGGATGGCTTGTCTAATCTAACCTTAGTAAAAACTTACTGAAAGCATCATTCTCAATTCCACATCCAACTATCCATCTAAAATTCAATTTAACTTGATAAGAAATAGGAAACAAAACGCCTTTAAAAGTAACTAAGATTTAGTTCATGCAACAATAATGATATTGCAGTAGTAGTAGTAGTACGTATGGAGATAATAATAATAGCATAGAGATCTCTATTGTGTATACAATTTTGCATTTCGTCTCACTCACTTCTTCATCATCATCAGTTTATTCTGTTATTGTTATTATGAGATTCAATAAAGTTACGAAATATTCTACATCGTGAATACCTTTCGCTTTTTACTCGTGCACTACTGATGTTGGAGATTATCGGATTTTTTTTTGCATTAAATCAGTTGACATGAAGTTTTTCTTATAAATAAGCTTATTTTTCTTTTAAATATAAAATTTACTGGAACAAACTTTGCTTAACAAGATGGGAAAATACAATAAGAAATATTTTCAAAAAATTCTAAGTGGCCCATTATTGTGTAGCAAATGTTTTTGAAATAACCAACCGTCTCATCGAGAACTCTACGAACCCTAGTACACGGTTGTTTAGTCGGGAAGCAAGTTGAATAGATTTTATTAAATAACTTCCCTTATGCAATATTATTACTTTGTAAAAACAATATTTCTTTACGTAGAGAGTTGTAACACGAAGAAATTGTAATCAAAATCACACTCATATCGACATTTAGACTCTGAAAACAAAGCAAAAAGTTTACACCTTGCAATATACCTTAGAATAATTTTATGAACGCCATATATCATTGTTAAACATTGTCCAAAAGCAAGATGTAAAAACATCGCATGCAAAAATTCAATAGAAACTCAATTTATATTTGAAGGAGATCCTTTCATTTCAGTTTTTGTCTTGCAAAATCACAAGAGCTGTTATTATATGCAAGTGTATAGGTGTGTAGTTCCTAAAACTTCACTTCCAAGGCCTGTTGAGCTAAACTAAATAAGATAAATCTTGAAATTGATAAAGAATATAATAGAATAGATGCAGGCCTAAACTGCATTGAAAACATATTTGAAATTTTCTAATGTATTTTACATAATTAATGGATGCATATTAAAATTTACATGTTCATAGCTCTCAACAACACTATACACTTTACAATGATGAAATTCACATCACAATGGTCCTCTGTGCTTGGATTATTTGAGGACTTTTGCATTGTTGTATTTTATAAGGAATATTATATAAACTATATGGTATTAAAATACATGGACCGATAAGGTGGATAGATATGAATTCGTAGCATAATAGAAGAAAATGAGGTTGCCTTTTGTATTATATTCTTTTGTGCATATTAAAAACAGGTCTTATCAGCCGGACAGAATTCGTAGGTGAATGAAATGCATTCAGTTTTGAGATGAGAGAGTAAATTGGCAAGTGTAAGCTGTTTTTTGTGCAACGAAATCAGATCAGAGATTACGTGTACGCTGCTACTACCACTACAGCTATGCATTATGTTGCTTCAATCAATACATGTGCCATTTCTGTTCCTATCACTCAAAATCAGATCAATCACTCATTCTCATAATAATACACAAAATGTAATAATGTTCTCTATGCATGTCATAATATTTATGGACATCACGATGAAATAAAAAAATAATCCATATTAAAATACCCTTTTGAAAACAAGTACTTGGCTAATGCGAACTAAAAAGTGAATTCAGATAAAAGTAATAATCGCCTCACGTTTTGTAAAGCGTACAGTGGGTTGAAGACTGCTTTATCATCATACTTCGTGGCATAACTTAAGCTAACCAAAGGGATTCTTTGTTTTAATCAGGGTACGTTGTACGCAATGTGACTTTACGAAAGAGGACAAAAAGTATAATGGAAGTTCTGAATAATGTACTATCAGGAAAGAGAAAGAAAGAAGCTAGAAACGAAAAGAAGAGCACATACATGAGTTCAGGTGTTTTTGCATGATAGCTCATAATAATTTCATTGGGAATATACCCAACCCATGAATTTAATATTTAATGGGGTTCTCTTTTTGAATTTTTTGTCAACCTATTTCATGTTCAAGTATCTTATTTCTACTTCTGTGCCGACTCAACTCATTAAGTATTAAGTTTCCTGAAGTTTCATCATTAGTAGAGAGTGAAAAAATGATAACTTTGTAAAAGTAGTAATCTAGTAACACAACTACGTATAATTTGTTTAAGCTCCCTAGATAGTAAATAACAGGGATTTGAAGGGCATTCCCTTGTGGTGGGATAATATCCAAGTATGGTGGAAAAAGTAGCAAAAGTTAGAATTCATGTTCGAAAGCAATTACCATTCGCAAGAAAGTTATACTTATCGAAGTTAAAATTAGAGATAAATATGCTGCTGCTGATGCTATATGGTGTGGTTGGTTTCTAGTTTCTAGTAGTAAGGTCAAAAGTTCTCTGGTTTTTTTTGGTATAGTGGCACTGTGGCACATACTTGGATTGCTTTGAATTGACTAACTTTGGTTTTGTACGCTTGACTGGTGTACGTACTTACGAAGGTACAAGGTGAGGTATTCATTTCTTTGGGTTTCTCCAATAATGCGTGTCTAGCGTGAGAATTGACAGACAGATAGACTAATAGTGGCAGATAAAATAGCATAGTAAATAACGCACAAAAAGCCAGTAACCAGCTCAATCCATCCAAAGGGTTTGTTAATCTATCTTACTTTCTCTTGTTGGTACGTTCAGGCAATTCATTTTGTAAAACCAGGTTCCAAGGTATTTCTCGAGATTTCATGAAACAAAGTCGTGGTATGTATGAATAAATCACACTTGTCGAAAATAAACGAGAAAAGAGAGAAAGTCGGCTAACTGAGATATTTTTCTGGTTGCAAAGAGGTAATAGAGAACTTTTACAGGCGTGGGTGGATAAGAGTATAAAAAACATATCCGATTGTTGGATCATATTCAGCTCCATGCTATAGTAAACTCACAGCCTGTAGCATTTAAGATTAGGATGAGAAAGCTTACAATTTGTCAAATTTTAAACTTCACAGTTAAGTTCACAAAGAGATTTTGGCAGATAGATTTGGATGTGGAAAACCATGAACTGGAGATAAAGTGGACAGTTTTTTGACATATATGAATGACCATGAAATGGGTAATGGGATGATAAAGCTTGGCTTAACACAGTGATCTGGCTTATTTTTTGGAACAACTTTTTAGAGACATTTTCATTCTTTTTGGAACACGCTTTTTTATTCTTTGGGATATTTTTGTAATCTTTTAAACGCATTTTGATTTTCAGAACATTTTTTGTTCATGTGATTTATTAATAACAGCAAAAAAACTATGATCTAATTTGAAAATAGAAATGGTAATTCAATATCATTAACTTTCGACAAACGCAAGTGTTACTTCGTTTATTATTATTCTCCGAATTCTAAAAAAAACACATGGACATTTTTTTGAAAACTTGTCAAATATTAAAACAAAACATTTTACAGCTCATTGAATTCAAAAATTTGGTTCAACTCCTTAAAACAGATTATTTTAAATAACATTATTGAAGTAAATTCGTTCTTACTCGGCTTATCTGACCCTCACGGGTCTATAAGTATTACAATTTACAAAATATCGTGTGACCTGGGGAATTTGTTTCATCAAATATTTAATCGACAAGCTAAGCCATGCGTGTGTCATCCGTACCCACACATACATAAAATAAAAATAAATTCCCCACACCCACACAGGGTACTGGAAGTCAACCCTCCTATCCCTATTTATACAATAATATCTCTCTGTTCCAATTCCGTCACTTTAAAGCCCTAATCATACACTTTTACCATCAGGACAAAGAGATTACTAAGGTAATACCACCTGCTCAAAAAGTGACAAATAGAGCTAGTAAAAGACTTGAGGATTTAGTTGAAGAAGAAAGCGAGCTAAAAAATGAATAAAAAAAGTCCCCATTTCCATACGCACACAACTAAGGTAAATTTCGTCATATCTGCGTCCCCAACGTTTTCTGGATTCACCAGAGAAACACACGAGACAGGAGGAGGTCACTTGTCAAGAAGTTAAATGGATTGAGATTTATTAGCTGAAAAGAAATTGACTGATTTGATAGAGTAAATGAGTGTATTTCCTTTCCATGGGATATATTTTGGACACTTTGATAATAAATCTGGATTAGAATGAATGAAAATACAAGTTGGCAATGTTTGTTTCCTTTTTTGATACCTTCTTTCTTGGTTTCCATTCCTGAAGTTATTGTTACGAGCATTTGATAAAAATGCATTGCTTGCTGTACAGCATATTAAGACTGTATATTGTGTACGAAGCACGTGTTAGGGCGACTTCCATCATTATGTAAAAGTAAAATGTATGTGTAGCTAGTAGAATGAGGTTTTCAAAGGATTTTCTAAAGGTACTTGATTCATATAAATCTGTCATCTAATCTAATCTCATTTGTAGCATGTAGAGCGAAGAAACATTCAAGTTCTTCACGGACCTGAAGATTGAAATGCAGCCTGAGGAGTACAACTATCAAGCATCCAGCTGGCTTCTTGATTTCTCCACGTTTTCCAATTTTTTATGCCTCGAGCCTGAAATTGTCTCCAATCTCAAATGTGTTGACTTCAAGAACCAAACTGTATAGGTTTAACTCTGCTTCTGAGGGATTTGCTCTGAATCCGATCTAAAAACTTCCAGAAGCTCTCTACTGGGATTCCCTTTTTTATTAGATTTTTAATATTGTAAAGCCATTTACAATCGACCTTTTTATAAATCTAAATGTAAAATAAAATAATTTAATTGGAAAACTTTATACAAAATTCCAATATTTCTATATGATATACTTTTTTTCTCTTTTTAATGTGTAAAATGATATTAAAACTACATACAGAATACGGGGAAAGTACCCTTCCAGACTTGAAGTCATTTATACGACGAATCTTCTGTATTATAAAACACAACAAAAAGAGAAGAACTTTTGGAACTCTACTCAATCATCTAAATCCTATCCTTCTTATTGTCAGCATTATTCACCAGACTACATATTAATCTTTGCAAACTACACAGACTTCCAATCTGTCACCAAGAAATGTCTTTCTCCATTCCAGATTTTTATTAATAGAACACATAATAATATTATCCAGTGCATGCTACACCAGAGATGCGTGATCATACATAAATGAGTTTTTGGTATTCAAAAAGCCATCAAAGATAAATCAGAGTGATGTAAACCAGATTCAAAATATGTTGTTTCCCAAGCTCCTTCTGTTCCTTTGTCGCATTTAATAATGCATTAAGCAATAATTAATATACAAGTACTAAATTAAAGCGATACTAGTCTTGTGTGTTCGACATTTCCGAATTTTCCATTAAATTCCCTCTATGTTATCAAAAGCCACGAAGCATAACACAGTTAAAGCTTTCAACACTTTGTTATCTTTGTTTGGAAACAAGAGAGAGAATGAGAGAATACCAGGTAGTGAGAAATTCCTCAAATACAATTATCGCTCTTACGTTCCAAACACTGTGTGTAGTCAACAACATCCTCCGTACACCAGGACGTACGGAAAATCTAATAAACTCCACCCGCACGCACGCAGTGTAAATTAAATCAAATTGTTTAGGAGGATGCTGCTGATGGTGGTGGTAGTGGGCTACGAGGTATTCCAAGCAATTACCACACAAATAAAATAAAACGGGAGAACATGCCAAATTTAAAAAAAAAATGAGGGTTGAATTCGAAGGACAAAAATCCTTGGCATTTTTAC
>JAQGAA010001721.1:0-14652 GCA_034696425.1 Isotoma viridis | reverse complement strand
CTTGTTGAAAATTCAATCAAAGCTAAGTATTATCGATGCATTTCTAATCACACCATCACTCTTCTTCTTTCCGTTCCTATTGAAAGCATTTTTAGTAACTAAAATTTTGATTTAAAAATGCATGCGGGTACTAGTAATTTTACAAAAATTCCTTCAATTTCTTATATACACTTTCCCATTTTACATATACTTTACATTTACTTTACCTTTTTATTTAAATAGATTGTTTTAAGCATAGTTAATGGTTGACTTACAATTTCTCAAATTTAACTCTTACATGTTACTTAATCGATAGATATATTATGATTTCTTTATTTAAAGATCATGCTGTTTTTTGTAATTAAAATAAATACTGTTTTATTATATTTCATTTAAGTAGTTACATTTTAATTATAAGCAAAACTAGATCGAGTTTCACTCATAGTTAAATGACAAATTTAATTTGAGCTAAAACCAATTATAGTATATGTATATGGATACTAAAACTAAAAAAAATCGATTGAATTTAATTAGCTGGAAAAATTACATTCCTTAAAATTCAATGCTATTTCATTACATATAATTTTATAATGAGCGCAGCGATGTTTAAATAAATGTTTGGATAATAGGTGAATTTAATTTAATATTTAATAGCAATTAGGCTTCGCAGAGTATTTTCTAGTTAGCGTTTTAATAACCGATAACCCTCTAACTCAAATTAGGGCATGTGTTGAGGTCATTCATTTTAATTTAGAGGAAATCAAATTGTTTACTATTAAAATATTATTACTGCTTATCTAAGGGGTTATCGGAATGTTCTAATTAAAAGCTGTTTTTGAATACAGGGAAGGGCAAGGGTAACGGCATTATTCCGCATTGCACAGTAAAATGAAGTTGAGCATCATTCATTGTTAATACAAATTTTTACCTACTTTTAAATGCTATATGAAGAAGATGACGTAACCTAGGCTTAAAAATCATCATTCACAACAATGAACTTCTAAACAATTGTTTAAAAAAAGGTAATACAACTAAAAATCATAATGACTATACTGAAGGCACAAAACCTACTAGAGATTTTATACGTGAGAGATTGACGTCATAGAGTGAACAAGTGTCATTCTCATATGAAAACCAAATGGTAAATACACGTAAGCTTTTACACAGAAGGTTTATTTAGGGATATTTATTACCCATGTCATTCTATTTGCATCAGCAGTTAGTCAACAACTAAGTTTGGAGCAGTTTAGTCGCATTCAATTCACAATTTAGTCAATTCACACTAGGATTTTGGATAAATAAAAATTCAAAAATTAATTATTATTCTACAATAAATAACTCCGAATCATCGGTAACCGGTAAGTGAATATTATGTATTTATTTGTTGTTTCCTTTTGTATTTTTTCAATTAAATCTAATTTAAATTTTAACAGCAAACTTTGATACATACCGCTTTCTTTGTATCTATTTCAGTTGGAACACAAGTCCAATCCAAAGTCTAACGTTGAAGAACGTTCCAACAAAGAATTAAGGTAAAGTAGGCCACAAAATTCGAAATAACTCTGGAGAAGAAAGAAGAACGTTTAATACAGAAGTTACACATCTTAATTAGACGTTAATGATGAAAAAGTTACAAATGTCTTGGATGGGTGTGGGGGGTGTAGTAGTTTTAGCACTTATTTTTACCGGAACAACACAAGTTGGTGCTTGGGGTACGTTTTCTTAACTTGATTCATATTTTTATTACCTTTCAAATGTTTTCGAATTTCAAATTTTCATTTGTTATTTGACGTGGTTTGCAGGAACGAGTGATAAAGTCAAATTGAAGGATGTGGAAGTTCTTACACTATACCAGGGAAGAATGACTACGGGTAAAAGGTCTCAGGGTGTGCCTCAGCTTATGTGTGTTGGAGGAAATGCTGGCTGTGGTGCTTTTACTCCCCAAGTTGTTCAGTGTTACAATCGGGGTTCTGATGGATTTGATGTCCAGGTATGTATTTAAAGTATATTTCAGTTGTTCTAACATTTAGTTTTTTGAAATTTTTGCTAAAATTAAACTTTATATTGAAGAGATTTTTAATACGATTCTTTTTTATTGTGATTTCTCAGTGGGAATGCAAAACCGATATGGATAATGCGTATCGTTTTGGAAAGGTTGACGTCACTTGTGAAGGATATGATTACCCTGAGGACCCTTATGTACTCCGTGGATCTTGTGGGGTATTTTTATTTTATATTTTTCTGCTACTACATTTTGCTTTGTGTGAATGAAAATGTAATCTAATGTAATCTTTTGTTTTGATTTTTACCTCAGTTGGAGTACACGTTAGACCTAACCAAAGAAGGAATGGCTGGTCAGCAGGGTGGGCAACATAATTACTATGGGGAACCAAAAGCCAACTCGTATGGATGGAATCCTAACGTTTACCCTCAACATAAAAAAGGGTCAAACACCATCACGAATTTGGCCTGTGGTGCAGTAGTCGTTATCATTGTTTATGCTATTTACAAAACATGTATTGCTCCTGTGGACCATACTAGTCAAAGAAGGTAATTTGAAAAATGTAGCTTCCTATGTAATAATTGTATGCATTATTGCTGCTATGACCTTTTAAATAACAATTCAACAAAAATGGATAAGCCCCTTTGCTAAGATTTTGATCATGATTATTAAACCAGAAGTATTTTATTATACGATTCCAATTCCAGTCGAACGAATGATGATTACTCCGATCCTCGAGGTCCTGGTAGCCGACCACCACCTCCCCCAGGATTTCGTCCGGGTTATACTCCAGGTTCTTCAGACTCTTTCGGTGGTGGTGGCGATTCATGTGCCGGATCTTCACAAGGATCTAGTGGGGGACCTAGGGCAGGTGGATTTTGGACTGGTGCTGCAACTGGTGGACTTCTAGGTTATCTTTTTGGAAGTAGAAAGTAATTTCAACACATTTTACAAGCAATATTTCAAATTATTCCTCATGCATTAAATGTTTGCTTATTAATTTATTACACTCGGTTTTATTTTCTGGAATAGTGACAGTACAGGTGCAGGCTATGGCTACACTGGAGGTTATGCTAGACCCCGTACGTCGTACGGATTTGGAGAGGCAGGCCCCAGTACTTCTTCTTACGGATGGGGTGGTGGTGGCAGTTCCTCCAGTAGTGGATTTTCTAGTGGTTCATCGTCCTCTGGCACTCGAACGGCTTCTGGGTTTGGAGGAACTCGTCGACGTTAACTGTTTTTTAATTTACCTACAAACAAACGCCGATTTTCACTAGAAATGTGTTACATGATTCTGATACTATTATCTGTAATGTATGGAGTTCAAGTTCAAGCATCTTACCTAATCAATTACCTTGCCCTTGCCCGGTGTTAGGCTAAATCATCCCCACCAAGACTGACTGCAAGACCCAACGAGCAAAACCAATGGTATTTTAACTTATACAAATACAACTGTGCACATAAAAATTACCGTGGAAAAACAAATAAATCAGCCTTTCTTTCAGAGATTTAAATCAATAAGTTCTTATAGTTTTTCATTTATTCATTAAAAGAGCATTCCTATTTTGCATGAGCCTATTTTAAGGCGTAAAACACTTAAATTCTTGATAATGGAATCTGAAGCCAGTTTGTTGCTTTTATAAAATAAGTTTAAACATGCACAAAACATTTCTAGTCATGTAGTCAGGCAAGAGATACCAAACCTGAGACTCATTTTAGGTAACAAAATCACGCTAAAGCGATCTAAATGGCACTTTTACGCCTTAAAGATAAATGACCACACAGGAAACCGAATGAAATAAATACAATCACACATTTGGTACTTTAGCCCCCTTTGGTTTATTCATTTTTTCTGTAAACGCATGGCTATATTATAATATCGTTATATTTTTCACTATCTCTAAATTCTGGTTTATATAATTCCAAGTTTTTGGTTTGGGTTCATAAATTATCATTAGGAATTACTTAAAGTTTACATTTTTTATCTCAAGTTTCCAAATATCAATGAGTACATAAAACCTCTCTATATTCGTAATCAAGTCATTTCATATCATCATACTTCCTTACATAAAATTTAAGTATATAGATGTATTATAATAGATCAATTTTAATAATAAATTCCAGATAATTTTTTCCCAATTTCATACACAATAAGTAATAAGTATAGATTCTAATCATCAGCATTTACCATTATTAGCAGTGAAGTTATTAATTTCCTGATTATCCGTCCGGGTATATTATTTAAAATCAATTTTTTTTAATTTTGATAAATCTGAAATATTAATTTTCATTTTAGCATCATCATCATGGCTTAAAAAGCCCTACTATAGTTGTATTAAATGGGAATTTTTCATCAGAATGAGGATTACCTTTTGCATAATAATTTTGTTACTTTTAAAAAAGTTAAGCTTACAGAGTTTTTACTTAGCTAATTAAGTATATGTCAAAAGAGTATTAAATCAGTCTCGAGAAAAAAAACACAAAAATACTTCTGAACAACAATAATAATATATCTATTTATACATATATAATATATATGATAGTATTTTGAGAGTGTGTGTAACAACAATAATAATTCTAATAAATAATAATATTATTATAAGATGAGGACATATTTATGGCAGTTTGTAATTGATTGAGTTCTTGTATGAACCGACTCTCACAGTAATAATATAAATATACATAAAGCTAAAAAATACAGAAATAAAGAAATACAACGCTGAGACTGAGATTTATAGATTGTTTCTTCCTTTTACAGAATATTACTTTTTGGTACATTGGTAGTACTGCATATGAAAAAGCTAAATTTTATAAAATACAATAAAATAAAACATTTGTATAATAATGTAAAAAAACACAATAAATATAACAAACACGATTGAGGCTGAACACATTATTATGAAACTGCTGCGGATAATAATATTATAAATTGCATAATTATTAGGATTTAATTAAGAAAACAATTAAATTTTATGAATTTTAATTATAAAATATTATTACATAGCAAACAACACTTTTTCTGACATTCCTTTTAAAATTTGTAATTTTTGCATTTATCTCATAAACATAAATAATAATATTAAGTAGAATGAAGACCAGTATAACTTTTTTGTATCTTGCAGAACCATTTTTATCAAACCATAAAACTAAATGTTTTAATGAATGAGGTAATTCATCCCTATAAATTACGTCCCATCTTTCATTGTTGAATTCTGTGTGTGTGTTTTTTGTATCAATTAGGTAATTATATTTTAATAATCAATTCATTCAGGCGTTTTAAAGCCTTTGCTTGCTTTTTTGCTTGTGTGTGTGTGTTCGTGTATGTGTCAAAGTTCAATAGTTATTTTTTTGTATGTAAATTACTTTTAATTACAAGTGACCCTACTACTGGAATATTAGTTTTTTTCACACACCTTTTGCAAATAATTTTCACCATTCGTCCTTTGCCTTTGCCATACATCGTTGATTTATGATATTATTTTCCTTTATAATAATAATAATCAAATTATTGACATTAAAATTTGGTTTATCTCATTTAATTCTTTGTTTGAACAGTACTCGATATAATAAATACTCAGTATTATTATAAGCATTATTTAAATACATTTAAATAATGTTATAATAATATTGAATATCATTTTAATTATTCAAAAGGAATTATTATTAATTGTTATTAATTGTTATTATTACTTAATATAATTTTTATTTTTTTGAAAAATTTGGTAATCTTTTGTAAATTATTCTGCAGCTAAATTTGCTGCAGTTGTTCTGTTATATAAATTGATAGGCGGTAATGTATTATTATTTTAGTAGTTTAATGTGTGAGGTTTTAGTATAATTTAGTGTAGTATTTTTTCTCTTATACTTTCTAAAATTTAGCAAATTGTAGACTTTTTTTGAAATACAAATACAACGAAGCAGAAGGAGTGGATGAGGTCTTGGCATTTTAAAACTTTAGCCTAAACCCTTTAATTATTATGTTTTGTGTCATCAAAAATGTATATAGGTACTTATTAAATATTATTATGAGGTAATAATTATGAGTAAGTATTTTAGTATTAACGTAATAAAATTGCATTCTTTGTTCGTTACAAGTTGAAGTAGTTTATAGTTTAGTATATGCACTATTATACAGAGTCACAAGCTAAATTGACAATTTTTACAGTAAATATGCACAGGAATTGTATTATAAATTTCTTTTTACACAGTATTAAACATCACCATAATCAATGAATCTGAATGCTAAGTACATTTTCTAGTTTAGTAGCGTTGTATTAAGTACAGATGTATTATTATTAATCATAGTTGTTGTAAGAATGATCATGACAATCGTATATATTTAAATAGTTATTAATCGTTGGTAATATATAATAATAATTGTTATAATTATTCTAGACTAGTGTATATACATGTTTATACAGTTCAGGATTATATATGGTTTTATTATAGCTAATTGATTACAACTAATTATTATTCTTTATTGCTAGCACGCACTTTCCATTCGTTTCTTCTGTCTGCGTCGATACTCGAAGAATTCTTCTTTCATTGCGGCTACACGAGCCTCCATGTCTCTTTCACGATCACGAGTTCTTTTGAAACGAGTCGAAGTCGTAGCAGTAGTCGAAGGTTGTGGATAAACTATTTCAGGAGAGGTATCAGGGATCACAGGGTCAAATTCATAAGGATCATCTACAGACATGTCCATAAGGGTACGTTGTCCTGGACTTGCTTCAGACACGGGGACAGTAACGGTTCTTGTGGCTTCATCTATTTCAAAAGAGGGTGAGCGTGCCATTGCATAAATAGGTGGAGTGGATTCTCTTCTCGGCCAATTCTCGTAAGTTCTAGGAGGTAACGTTCTAAGAGGTATTTGAGGTATCATGGAATGGTGATATTGACCCCCAAATACTTCACCCATTAATGGGAGACCTTCATCTCCAGAAGAAGATGCTAATGCACCAGGTCTTAACACAATTTCACCTTCCCCAGCACCTGAAGCACCAGAACCCAACCCGGTACCCACACCACTACTACCCGTCCCTCCGGATGGAAGAGTTGAAGTTGTTTTACTGGCACTTTGAAATCCAGATGAGGAAGATCTCTCCTGGAATCTTGAACTGGAACTGCTTTTCTCCAACGGGCCCATGGAGGATGGCCCTTGGCTAATGAGAGTTGGGTGGGAGGGACGTCGTAGAAATGGTGGGACTTGTCTCTCTAGGTATTCTAAATCTCTAGCTAAATTATCTCTTATTCGTTCAGCCTCCCAAGGGGGTGGGGTCGGGTCACCTGGAAGTTGCTGAGATGGATGGAAGTGACGACCGGTTGTGGCAGTTCTCCATAGGTAAGGAGGTTGGTGAACTTGGACTAGAACTGGAATTCTGGAGACGGAACTTAAACGAGTGAGATCGGATGATGAAGGACCGAAGAAACCACTTGCAGCTGAGCGGGATCTTGATGGCAGTGGAGAGCTTGCAAAGGGTCGAGGGACTAATAACTCGGGACGAATTAAAGAGGTAGAAGGAACAAAACTCCCCGGAAGCACTAGATTGTATCTCCGTCGATCTCTTGGAAAATATCTAAGGGGGCGAGGGGCAAGGAAACCTCCGTCATCTGAACTTGACTCGTCCACTACATCTGTAAATGTCATCAATATTCAATTATTTTAGAAAATTCTAATTAGGTTTAATAGTCTAAGTTTAGTTCATTCAGTTGTACGTGTTCTCATGCAATTTTAAAGTAAAGGAATTTGCTTGAAAGAGATGAACACGATACCATTGAACTAGAACTAGTAGAAATTAGAAACAAAAGCAGTAAAGAATGAGATTGACCTGGTAGAACAATTGAGCCTTTACCCCAAGGCAGGACAATACCTCTAGGTTGTCCAGGTTGCGATGTCAATGGCGAGGAGGGGTGACGTCGGGTGACGTGGGGGTGACCTATGTCGGCCAGGGAGAGTGTGATGCTGCTGATGGACGGGGGGCGGCTCCCCATCCCTCTGGGTATCGATCTGGTCAAAATGATGGCGTGGCGGCGGGTGCGGAGATCCAACAGGTGAATAATGAGTAGGCCCACCCCCCGGCCGACCCATTGGTATGCTCTCTTCAGCAACGAAGTCACAACGCGTACTCGGTCGGCTCCACTCCTTCTCAACAAATAAATACATCCCTTATTTAAAAACATTGATCTTTCAACGAGTAATTGCTAAGCAAACACATGCATTTTTTAAGAAAACATATATAAAAGATATTTTGCATGCGACTGACTGATATTGAATCTCAGACATGACAAAAACATAATTTGACAGGACGGTTTTTAAACGCCAGATGATTAAAATTATATACGTAACATGAGTAATGCTTTGACATTATGTTTGACGAAATTATTACGAAGCATCATGCAGTCCAATTAAAAGTGCAGAATAAATCAATACATAAAATGTTAAATAAATTGACAATATCTGTGATTTTGTTTTTTAAACAACTTAAACAAAAAATGCAGCTAGTGAACGTGAATTAAACACGGATATGCTTGTAGATTTAGAATCGAGACTTAACTGCTGCACTACCACTCTTTGGTTGGCGGCTTTTGGTTTCAAAGGGGACAAAATTACATAGAATTATTACAACTTCAGTTATTTTTTATACCACTTTTAAAATGTGTAATCGTTGGATCATTTCCTTAAAAGTCTTATTTTATGAATGATCACATTATATTAACAACCTTTCAGTTAGACTTCGTATAGAGCAGTTAAAAGACAAAATTTACCTTTTGGGAGGGACCTGAGGTTGAGGGGGAATTTGGCCTCCATTCCTGGCATCAGTTAAACGACAGGCAACCATATTATACGCTGAAATTTTAGAAAATGCTGCATACAGATTTTTAAATCTTAGACCAGGGAGGAATAGGAAGGCAATTAAATATTACTAGAAACTAGTTCAAAGTCCAACCTTTTTCTTGTTTTCTCCGTTTACGTCGATTACAAATTTTAACAGCGCATACAGCTAAGATTATGGCAACTATAAAAAAGAGGATGCCACCAACAAGGCCAGCAACTATGGCACGTTGTGTATCCCTAGGTAAAATTTTATGTAGAACTTCGTCGCTTGCTGCTGAGTTACTTGTTGGGGTAAATGCAACTACTCGGAACACGTAGGTTTCCCCCTCTTTAAGTCGGCGAGCTTTAATTAAATTAAAAATGTTTTTAATTTGAGGTTTTATAGTTATTTAAAAAAAAACTATCAGATTCACAAGACAATCCACTTACTTTTTACAGAGTATGAGGTCTGAGGGGGTGCGATTTTTTCTTTATTGAGCGTTTTCCATTGTGGTACATCACCAGTCCGGTACTGAATTTGATAGTAGGCCACAGCAACTCTATCAATATCCACGGGCGGTGCCCAAGTTACAATTACGGAGAACGTTTCAGGTGATTCCGTTATCGTCAAGTTTTGAGGGACACCAGGTTTAGGACCTTTAGTATAAATGTATATTCATTTTAATTAAATTCATTCTCTTAACAGTGTCCTACGACCACTTCAAAGATAAACATTCACAAACAACATTTCCAAAACCTCATGCTCAAAACATCAAATTAAAAATAACAAATAACAAACCTTGCGGTCTGAGCAGAACTGGTATGTAGGCTGTACCATTTTCAAAGGTAGGATACACAACCATTGAATAGTCGCGTATTTCTGAGCATTTCATTCATGTCATTCAGGAAATCAAACAAAAAAAACAAAAAAAACAATCGCAATGAGAAAAACAGCATTCCAAATAAATTCATAACTTCTTTTATCAAATTAAATTAAAACTTTAACCGTTTTTGCATTAAGAAATTTCAAAACAGTACAAGCAATTAAATCTAAGTAAGCATAAAAGAGACCCAAAAAGCTCTTAAAATTCATTTACAAGTTCAACAATGAATGGGGGATTAAATAAAGGAAAATACAAGCAAGAACCCACACAAAAGGAAAGATTTTTACAGACTTTATTAGTAGTATTTACCATTACCAGACTTATTTTCACTCGACGTAGGACCTTTAGTGATGACCATGGTACCATTAGCTTTTGGGGGTTCAGTGGTAGTTATCAGAATTGTGTCTACTCCTCCACCAAGAAAAAAATGCAAAAGGTCAAAAGCTCTGCCCGTAAATTTAAAGCACATACATATAGGTACACATTTTACGAGTACTCTCAGCAATTTACATTTTGAAGTTTGTACAGTTTAGACAAACTACATTATTATACAAGATTGCACAGTGTATGAAATTACATATAAGCTGTAGAAAAGAACGATATCGTTTAGATTTTGGGAATTTGAGAGACAATTTGCGTAAAGGTGAAACGAGAGAAGATGTTATCACTAAATGGGTAAAAAAGTGTTTAAACATTTAACAAAATGGCATGAATAAATACCTTTGGTTGTAACATTGACAATTTCACTAGGATGACCTTCACCAAGCTCGTTGCTTCCGATGATTTGAAACTGGTATGTTTTTCCTGGATTTAGATTACGAATTGTTATTCTTGTACTCCCAGGTGGGGTCACATGAACGGTTTCCCATTTACTTTCACCTAGTAGTCGATACCTATGGATAATGGGGGATCATAATCGTTATCATTTAATCTGTCTCGTATAAAATATACCTTGTGTGATTTTATACAAGTTTATTGTTATCGTTATTATCCAGAGTATTATATTGGAATGTCATGGATTGCATTGCAGTATTATTATTTTCTTACCATACGACGTAATTTTGCCTAAAGTCAGGGCCACCTGGTAATCAAAATAATTGTTTAGCATTTATGTTAGTCTGTTTTGAGGAAAAACTTAAAAGACTTATTGGTGGTTTAAAAAAAAATAAAGACCTGAGTAGCCCGGTAACCAATTGAGAGTTACACTGAACACGGCGCTAGTGGCAGTTATATTAAACGGAGCATGGGGTCTTGTCCCCTCAACGATAACTTTGGTAGACGTGAGAAGAGTGGCTACTTCATTAGATGCTACACATTCATACTCTCCATAATCAGTTTGATGAAGGTTTTCAAGTATTAAACTCCCTTCCACAACACGCACACGGTCCCTTGGCAAAGGCTGGCCGTCCTTCTGTTTAGTTTATAAAAAAGTAATAAGGATTTTACCATGTGTTTCTGGTTTCGTTGGGAAATTTAATAAATATTTTGTTTAGGTTTCCATACCCTTTGCCAAGTGATAAGAGGACTAGTGGTTCCATTAGGGGCTATAGCAGTACAAGGAATCTCTAAGGAAGACCCCAATTTCCTTTGGTACATAGGGTCAGGGGTAATCTCAAATTTGGGAGGTTCTTTGACAATAACTTGCATTGGTAATGACGATCCCTTCGTCCCATGGACATTATATGGCGTACACGTATACATTCCTTGATGAGATTCTTTCACTCGATCAATCAAAAGTGAGCCATTCGACATCACGGCAAACCCATCCGTCTCATAAGGTTCTAATAGATGCTTGTCTCTCGTCCACATCACAAATTGAATTGGAGGGTTCGCTTGGATATAACACCGTACCACTCCGGACAGTCGGTGAGGCAGGTACTGTACCGTTGGGGTGTACGTCACTTGAGCTGGGTCTGAGTATCAAAATATAAGGAATAAAAATCTATTACAAAGTGTTTCGAAAACTAATTCTAAAAAATCGATTCTCCTCCCTTCCAATATTATTTTTCTAGCGTCTCTTAAACACAGCCTTCAGAGGTAAGACGAGCAAATTTATTATAGGTGATAGGAGGAGTGTACAAGTGTGCAATATATTTATGTATCTAATGACAAATCGATTGGGTAAGAAAGGAACGAAGAAAAGCACAAGGGCCTTGTGGAAATGAGCTTTCTATCGTCGTCGTCTTGTCTTCGACAAATGGTACAAATGAGTATCAGATTACGAAAACAAGGAACAATGAGAACATAAGAGATTGAGATAACTTGGTTGGTAGTAGTACTTATAGGTAGGCTCCTAAGGCGTGTGCATTGTGTTTAGTACTTTGCAATTCCTAAAAGGTGTACCATTTGTAAGAGAGAACCTTCATTTATAATAAGACTTGAGGAAGATGATACGATTTCATTATTTCATTTCATCTTGTAAAACGTCTTCTAGTCTCTTGTTTTCCCTCTCGAGTACAAAGGGATGGAACATAATAATAACAGCGAAGACGAATGTATTTCATAGGTGACCGAGATGTTATTAATAGATCTGTGTTGTACTTGGAAAAGTTAGGTTCTGATACTCTTAGCTATTGTATCTAAAGCATTTCTATATTTGAGGTAGGCAGATATCAGTGTCACAGTTAGACGAGTGTGAAAGACAGATAACGCACGTACATTCGACATTAAGGTAGGCAACGGCACTTTGAGTCTCTCCGATCCCATTAGACACACGGCACTCGTAGAAACCAGAGTCGTCCATGTGGACAGGGTTGATGATAAGACTTCCTTCGGATGGAGTCTCAATACGAGACTCCAGCGATGAGATCTGTCGAACTGGGATTCCATCTCGGTACCACACCACAGTCGCATTTGAAGGCATAGCACGCCACTCACAAGGGAATGTCACTTTCTCACCGTCAACTTTTGTCAGGTTAGAGGGTGGAGCTATTATCACGGCTGAACCTGCATCGAAAAAAAACAATAATAATGTTAATCAATTGAAAATATATAATCTTTAATTAAGATTCATAAAGCTATAAGCATTAAACCCTAAAATTGTCAAAGGTTGGGTCAGGTGCGTACATCAAAACAGAAAATAAACGGGCATGACTTTAAGACAAAAATTAGCTCTAAATTATTAAAGCTGATGCTTTCAACATTGTGGGCAGTGGGGCAGTCAACATAACTTAACAAAAGCATGGACCACTATAAATGAATAAATGTCGAAATCCCCACAATTCAAGATTATGTTAGAGCCCATCCGTTGGTTGTGTGGTATGTACACAAAAGTTTGGTTGATTGATCAGATATAAAGCCGGAGAATTTCATGAAACCAAGTAAATTGGACAAGAACAAAAGCGCCTCTGCCTATTTATTTATCAAGCAAGGCGAAACTACCATACGCCTATACCTACTGAATTTCGCTAGTTGAGTTTGTTTAGTACTTTTACAGATGAGAGAAACCTTATATTCTATATACTAGTTTCTCTATCAAACTATCACAGTAAAAGAAGTACTCCCAAGAAGGACCACTACTGCCCTTACAAACCATATCATGCCATTACACCACCATGATATTATATAACAACGGTTCGTTTGAATTCGAACCAGCATAACCCAAAGCCATACACTACTATAGGCTATCTTTTACCCAACTCCTTCTAAAAATACGTAGTAAAAAACTACTACCATACTAATAGTACTAAATCCTAACCAAAGTAAAAGTAAACCAAGGAAAGAAAAAGTTTTTCGTTGACGTTGGCACGTTCCTTTCTTGCAGACCCAGACCACCACTACCACCACCAAAGCAACTACTACTATTACCACTGCTTTCACATCCAAACTACTTTCGACTTTCACCCTATAGTACTGCATAGACTACTGGTGGGTCTCTATTTCTTCTTACCAATAAGGCACCTTATCTCTGTAAACACTAAGAGTACAGTCTCTAAGAAAGGCTACACACAATATGAGCCGCTCAGTAACAGCACACACCACACGTACGTATTTTTGCCTTTCTCTTTTTAGTGGTGAAAGTAGCTTCTATGTTTAACTGTAGTGCAGTAGTAGTAGTAGTACTAACTCAAATGGCTTGGTTACACTGGTTGGTTAGAGTTAGGTTAGCCTAATACTGGTACTCGTGGTCTCTGGTATGTTTTTAAGGTCTAACTCGACTTAGCTAGCTTGGGCCTACTCATTCCCATAGTTAGTAGTCTTGAAGAAAGCGTGAGAGACGAAAGGGAAAGAAAGAAAGAAACTTTTTACATAAAAAAGTTCATCTTAGGAAGAAAAAAAAGATGGAAACGAAGGAGAAAAACCATTCGTTTGTTTCTAGTTTTGACATCAACTTCGAATTCAGTAGAGTTCTGGTTGCTACTAGAATTGCACTACCACAGGCACTGCAGCAGGAGTCGTATTTGTACTAACATCAGTGGTAAAGGAATGAATGCATTATATTATAGTAGTGGTGGTACTACTACTGGTTGGTTGTGGCAGTGGTACTGTGGTCTTTGGTTGGTATCGTCATCCTCGTCGTCGTACAGTTGTGCGGTCATGAACATGTACAAGTTTACGTTTGTATTTTTGGTTCCGTTTCTAGTATCACACAAAGCCTTAACTTTTTGTACTAACTAGGAACTATAAAGTTCTGCCAAACGTAACCAAAGTAGAGACTCTGCCTCGTTGTACACAGATGAGGAAAGTATTGAGAGTTTCAAAGTGTGTATGTCCTGTCTGTTCCTTCCTGCTGAGATCACAAACTACCCACCGACGCTTCTCTTTAGTACCACTGCCGTTGTTGCATCACAGTAGTTAAAGCATGCTACCGCCATATATATATATTTATACGTATGGCATGGTTGACGACGGTAATGGTGCAAATTGGGAGATAAAAACCAGCCAAACCTTTCTCTCACAAAGTTTTCCTACAGAGTTTTGTTGCATGAATGAATGAGGTACAAATTTGGGGAAAAATTAGGTTTGTACATAGT
>JAQGAA010001720.1:0-14653 GCA_034696425.1 Isotoma viridis | reverse complement strand
AAATTTTTTTTAATTTAATTTTTGCAAAACCTTCCCCAATATCTAAAAACTTGAAATTAATAAAGGGTACACAATTTGTAGAGCTTCATTCGCTTTAAGACCTAATTTTGATTAAACATATCCAAAGGAATTTAAAGATTCAAAACTTAAAAAAATAAAAATTACCAGGTTTCATTTGGGATTTTTCCGGGTTTGTTTCTTTGTTTCTTGAATCTACATTTAAGAATGCTTTAGAATTGGATGCTCCATGATGAACCTTCTTATCCGCATTATCTGAATTGTGAATTTGTAAGAACATATTCCAAATGCCATTACTTTTGTTTCATAAAAAACAAAGATGTAGAAAAATTACGAAAAATAGACATTACCCGACTTCTTTTCAAAACTTTTTCTTCTCCAGTTTAATTCTCTTTTGGAGATAACGTCTGGTTGTTTTACTAACTGGAACTTTGATTTTTTGGGAAGAGAAGGGCCTAGCATTAACTCATTAGTAGAGTGTGAATCTTCTATTTTAAATTTAAATAAGAAGATTGTTTTACAATAACTTTTTATTAATATTTGATAAAAAATGGGTTAGTCATTACCAAATCTCTTCTTATTGATTTCTTTTATCATTTGATTTTTTCTCGAATATATTTGTGATGGTTTATGCTGTGTATAATCTGGAATTTATGTAATATTATATTGTAAAGCAAATTGTTCAGAAATGTAGGTTGAATATACAACGATGTACTATGGTACTACGTTACCCGAAAAATATTTAGATGGTGAATAGTCCTGTTTCTCCTCGTCTAAATTCTTTACAATCAATTCAGTATTTACCAGCGGACAGGCGAAGCGGTCGGGGACACCCCAAAGCTCTATTTAAATTGTGTACCCTTTATTAATTTCAAGTTTTTAGATATTGGGGAAGGTTTTGCAAAAATTAAATTAAAAAAAAATTTAATTAATTAAAAAAATAAATCAAAAACATTAAAAATTAATTTAATATTAAAATTAAACACAAACAAACACAAAATTAGTGCTAATTACACACCCTTCTCCTCTCCTTCATCGTTGCGCTTGAGGAGCAACTCCAGCTCCCTTTCATGTGTTACTTCGTAACAAAAGGACTTCAATCCCTTTGAAATCTCTTCATCTATCATTGTTTCATCCCTAGAATGGAAGCCTCTTTTACTAGGAACGTTTGGATTTGGGGCAAAAACCATCATTTTGAATGAAGCTTCTTCTTCGCCATGTGTTAATTCAGAGTTATCTAAATCATAACCTTTTTGTTACTCTTAAAGTATATAAAAATGTGGCATTAGACAGCTCTTAGCCTAAAATTATTTTTATTACAATCATTTGTACATTTTTAAACTGTGAAATATTACTTGCAAAATAACTCTACCTCCTTCGCTAAAAATCCCTACTCTTCATGTAAACCTCATAATTAACCACCTCAATGTGTTAAATTAGCTTGCAAAATTCTTACTAAAATATTAACTCCCCAAGTGGTTTTAATACACTATGTTAAAAAATTAGATAAAAATCAAGTGTACAATAAATGAAAGTATTTTATTGTTCTCACCTTCCTCATCCGAATCTGAAATAAGAATAACTTCTTTTTCAGCAAATCGAGTCTCTACAGAGTCTCCAATTGCTTTTGCCTTTTTAGATGCAGATACATTAACGGCACGGTCTTCTAGCCGCTTTGATGAACGACATTTTGTTGATGTGAACACTCGCTTTTCATTTAATAATGAGTGATTGCTTTCTACAGTAGGTTCCTTATTTCGCTCGGAGGAACCAATTTTGCTAGTTGTTTTAGGATCTGAGCTACTTGTAATTTTCTCCATGTTGGACTCTATAAGATACATAAAAGTACAAGAATTAAAGCGATATTTTGAAAAGTTAATAGAATGGATTTAATGACATGGAATGTACGTGATTAAATTAATAATTATCACTTTGGGGTGAAGAACTTTTACTTTTTTCAGGAGAAATCTTAGGAGGAAGTGCAGCGGGGAATGCTTCAGGAATATTGGGCTTCGTTTATTTTATTTTCTGGATTGTGTCGTTTAAAGATTCGGAACTTAATTTCGTTTAATTTTGTTTGTTAAGCAATTAAGTGCAAGGAAAAAGATGCAAGAGTAACTTAAGTCAAAATGTAAACTACATTACATTTTACATTTTATTTATCAAACCTGTTTCGGCCTCTATTTTTATTTAAATTTCAATTTTTCATGGGAATTAAGGAGTACCGGCAATTATTAACTTTTATAGCCTGGGCTTAGGTCCGGGCAATGCTGAAAAAACCTCGGCACTTTCTTTAATTGCAAATATTTTCCGGGCGCTTATTATTATAAATTGCCACTACTATATAAGATGCTCCCAATTAACAAGAATTATAAGGAATTAAGAAATGAGCAAGAAAATAAACCTAAATGAATGATAAAACCATTATATCATCATATTAGACCATGATTCTTAAAGCACATAAGGATAGTATGCACCAGTAGCATTAGAAATTCTCATTGCAACTAACTCTGTCGTCCTCATTTCAACAGTTTTTACACTTACATAAATATTCTTTATCGAATTAATAAACCATATTTTGTAAAAATCGTAAACTGAATAAGTTTTCTATATCGTTTATATCGTTCCTTACCTCTATAACTTGACACATGTGTGGTTGACAACATTTTCTGCTTCTTCATCATTTCCTCATGATAAGCTAAGGCCGCCTACTTTAGCGTGATTTTATTGTCAAAATGAAATTCCTTGTTTGTCCTATTGGTTCTGAATAGACCCTTTTTAGAGGGCCCAGATTTTTCAAATGTCAATTGAATCCGATTTTCTACCTTCCTTTTAAATTAATATTGACAGATTGAGTGAGTAGGATGCAAGCAGAGAAAATGTGATGTAATTTTATACTATAAAATTACATGAGTATTCTCTGGGTTACAAGATGACTTGATGCTGCAATACAACTCTTACCTTAGTTTACCGGATGATTCCAATCTCAGTTCTCCCTTCCTGTTTATTTTAAAGCATTAAATTAAATTTTATTTTCACCTATAAGGAAGTGATAGATTTGAATTTTTTTCATAAATCACATGTTTATTCTTATCATGAAAATGGATGGTAAATTGAAGACTTAAACTTATTCGATAAAAATATGAATTCTGAGTAACATCATACACGACCTTTGTTGAATTTCTAATAATTCAATCCTCAATATGAAACTTTGATAAAATTAGCGAATTTCCTAGCCTAGTTCTTAAATCTTGTAATTTTTTTATTGGGACGTTGATAAGTGAAGTATATATTATATAACTTAATTTATTATTACGTACTAAGTTTTCTTACAAATAATTTCAATGTATAAAGCATAATGATAAATGAACATTTTATCAGAATTTGGCAAACTAAACCCCTAGAAAATATTATTCGAAATTTAAAATCTTAACTAAATTAGCATATAACAAAATAAAAATGCACCCCTAGTATGAAGCAGCATTACAACCTCATCTAACTAGAGATGATAAAAATAAATAATATTTCATTTGTCAAAGAAGAATACTTTTAGTAAATCCCTAACTAAGCTGCTGATACACAAAGACTTATTAGTTTTTGGAATTTGAACCTACGTCTTTTAATGAAAAGGATTATTCATTTAGTTAATTTATCAAAGCTAGAAAACGAAGTCCCAAAAATGAGGTGAGTTTGGAAACCAGGATAACTATAATTTTCATGGAATAAGGAATCCTCAAAAGAGTGAGACCCAGAGAAAGAGAGAGACAGAGAAAGAACGTAAAATATAAAAGGGCAATCAAAGCCTCAACGAATAAAGCAGGAAGGGAAATATTTCTTGCAAGTGTTGTTTTTATGTAATAGAGCGAAAGGAAATGACATCGTTTTTATAAATAGACCCTAGCTGTTACTAAGTTTTGCCCAGGTAAAAGCAGTCCCTAGGAACGGTTTAGAAAAAGCGAAGAATAAATCCTTAAAAGGCATACTCTGTTTTTCCAAAGGGGTGAACAACAAAATTAATAGCAAATAGTGCTTTTGATTAGAAAGGGATTCTGATCATTTTGTTTCGTGTTAAACGGTAAAAATAAAATGGAAATTTCAATAAATATCTACTCAATAATATTTGTTTTGTTAAGGGTAAGGTATTGTTCAAATAGATTCTTTTCGACATAAACACCTTTCATCACGTATCTACGAATTGCAAGATGTTCTAAAAGGTTCTAGAAGGAAATGTTCTTGTAATCGAATCATATAAGTTTACTCAACATAATGTAAGAAGTATTTGTTTTAATAAAAGAACGAGTTACGATTGGTTACGGTTGAAGTCCAAGGGATCATCCCCAGTTGAAAAGGGCAACTTATTTTTATTCGAAATAGCAATGTAGTTTTGTTAGAAAACTCTTGGAAGTATTAGTGTTAAAAATACAGAATGATTACCCTATACTCAGCTAGTATTGCTATGTGCATCCTTTGTTACATTGAAAACGTTAGCTGTATTAGTAATAGATCTTAGAAAAGATTGGGAACATAAAAAACAAAAAATTGTAGGTTGGTAGAAGTGTTGGCAGAAGAGTAGTGAAGATATTTGAATAGGCTCAAGTTTTTTTAACAAAAAATTTGTCTTAAGTTACGAGTAAAAAAATTTAACTGACGAGTATTATTTCAAGTTTCTTAATATTTTTGAATTTACAATTCATGATTATATTGTTCTCTGTTTAATTGATTTCTTTCCTTTCAAGTTCTTTATCACCCCTTTTCTTCAAGATTTTGAATTTAAATGCCAACATGCCAAACTTATTTCTATTCCTCCAACCCTGGAACCATCTTTGGTAAATGTACACTAGTTCCCTTATCTAATTTCTCCCATTTATTCGATTTATGCGCAACATAGAGAGCTAGTGTCGTTTCAATTCAAATTGCTTTTATCTTTTGTAAATTATTGAGTAAATATTAAAGCTAGGAAAGAACGAATTAAAGTTTTTTTCAGAATACACGTTCTTTATATTAACAACAAGTACTCAAACATATAGTTTTTGGTTATAATGCTTAGTTGCTTTTTGGTAAACTGCATACTCTTAGCTTTGTTATAGTACATAATTTTAATTGTATATAACTATTACTTCTCGTATTTATTTATTTTATTTTATTGTATAAAAAAAGAAGAATCCAAATTGTTTAAGAAAATTCAATAATTTACCTAGTGTTTCAAAACTATTTATTTGAAAAAGTTTGCCACAGACTTGCAATTACCTAAAAATATGAACCTTTTTAATATTATGCAGTAAGAAGATACAAAATTATTTTACTATTTATTTTTGATATTATATTTGATTTAGTATGCTTAGGTTGAGAGCAATTTGCACAATCGTAATAATATTATTGAATTTTATCTCAAATTTTAAAATAAAGCTAATTTAAGTTAACCACAATTTACCAAGTTCTACTGACATTTTTGTAATATCAAATAAAATGGTACAAAACAAGCTCAGCTCAAAATCTAGAATTATATGTTGATTGTTTACAACCTTTCTATGAGTATGAATTTGTTATTATAAGCAGACCCACCACTAATATTTTGAATCTCAAAATTTCCAACATCAAAGACAGGAAGCGCACCCTTTTTACTAATATATTTATAAGTTTGTGTAGTTTTATTCGCTAGAGTTTTCTGTAAAATAATCAATTCAGTTTTATCTTTTAAGTAGCCGTGCTCCTTTTGTTATCATGTGAACATTTTGATAATGTACTTTACTTCCTTAAAAATCTGAACCCTTAAGTTAGTACAACTAAAATTTCAGTAGTTATTTTTAAACAAATTAAAAAGGTACAATGCATAAATCATACCTATATATGAATTAACTACACAAAACACAAACAGTAACAAAATAAAATTGAATGGATTTTCTAAAAAATTACTAATGCCAACTTTTAAATGTCAATTAAAATACGTACCTTAAACCCTGTGAAAGGAAGAATCAGTTATAGGTGCGAACACAATGATGCCAGGACTTACACTTGTAATAACAAAACTGTTATAAACTACACAACATTTTTGTTCTTAATTTAACAAAGAATTTGCAATTTTAAATCCGAGCGATTGCAAGAGGTTTTTCTTCAGACATCTAGATATAGCTAGGACATCTCGTTCAGTACGAACGATAACTTTTTCAGTGTCACAGCAAAGAAACAGTAATGGTACAGTGAAAGTATTACGAGGAGAAAGGGAAGATCCTTTAAAAAGGTTTTTGGAACCAACACTCAATTTTTTATCCACGCCGGTGCGACCTTTGCCTATGAAATACTATTTTAATCTCAGCATTAGCATAAGCAATTGACATTGCATCCATTTGAAGCAAGTGTGCATTTTTTCTAGCAGGGATGAGAGCAAAATGTAATTGTAATTATTTTTAATAAAAACTGTGACATCAAATCCGACGAGATTTTAGAATACGTACCTAATAATATAACCAATATTATACAAAAGGTATTTAATTACCAAAACTCAAACGTTTGAATTGAATAATTTTACTGATTTTTATTTACAAAAATATGAAATTATTATGTGTGTTGTTCTTTTTAATTCGCTCAAAGAAGCTCTAATTAGCTTTTTACATTACTTTACTGCATTTTAAAGACAATTTTTGTAAACACAATTTTAAAAAATGAATTGATAATATGAATATTAATTGATTATAATAGATAATACTACCTCGTATTATATAAAGGGTCGTACTATCTATTAATTTTTATGGATATTACCTTAAAAAGGCATGCCTCGTATTACAGGCAGGGAAATAGGGTAAACTAATTGATAGACGAATTTAAATATTATAAGATCTCATCGTAGCTGCCTTAATTGTTTTAATTCGCAACCAGACGATTCAATTTATTTTAAACTCTTGTATTTAATTATACCTAATCTTCTTACCTCGGAAATTAGTTTTTATTTGTTGCTTGAAAATCGGCAGTGGTTTCACCTGATTATTGATTTGTATGTAAGTAATAGTGCAGTAGAGGCAATACAACTGTCTGTCGCTTGATGATACAAACTTTCAAAATTATTATTATTATAGGGTTTATTTTTTTTTAATAAATTTTAAAAATTAATTTTAAAAATTAGCTCGTGGTTTGAATTGTATTTTTGCAGAAAATGAACGGGACATTATACAAAAGGAGAAGAAGTAATAAGTTGATAAGTTGTCAGAGATATCTCTACCCGTTTGAAAAGTTACGGAAGGGTTTGTAAAATTTCTAGAAATGTTTATTTTATTTCATAATTAGAAGTAAATTTAAACGCTAGTCACTTGAAAACTGATATAACCTAAAACATGTATAAAATCAACTGATTTGTAGCCTTGATATATTTTTTAATCTTACCGTTACGGGCATTTATTTTTTTCTTTATCTTAATAGCTTTTGTCCTTCTCATGAATTTTTATTTACTAGATCTTTGCACACTACGTAATCAGAGTCTGGATGTGTCATGTTATATTTTTATGACTTCTGTCTAATACTGAAGAGAGATAAGACTTACAGTGAAAGAGAAGCAATAATTATTGAAAACAAGACCTAAAGACTCACAACAAGTTCACAATAAGATCAAATTACTTACTAGTATTTTCTTACTTTTACAGTTATTACCATATTTATCGATTTAGTCCCCCCTCTACAATTATTACCCCATGGAAAATCATGATTTTAATCCCTTGAATAAATTGTTCTACAAAAATTGAACCAAAACCTTTGCACTTTTGCTACAACAAGCATTCATAATAATGCAAACATTTAAGACAAAGAGGTTCTTTCATTTTGTAAGCGTTTTTCAGACTGAGTAAAAATACCACAATATTTTATTGAAATGCTTGTAATAACGCTTTAAAAAGCCTGTCTGATTTATCCTATTCTGAAAACATTAGCTGACAGTGGTATTCTAAAACTGGAAATATGGTATATCATCCCTCGTTTACATGACTCAGCTCAAAGACCAACATGAGAATTGCAACTTATCACGTACACAATGTCAAAGGCCGGAGAATAACAGTTATTTCATGTTTTCTTCTACGTTACAACTTACCCTTACGTATTTAATACTTTCCAAGTAATTCGATTCGATCATTAGCTTTTGTCCTGGTTGTAGTTGTAAGTGCCAAGTGAGAAACCGTTCATCATTATGTCATATGCCATACGTGCATTATTATAATATGAATATCCTGGACAGCCAAACAATGTGTCAGTACTATTGCATAAGCCTCATATTTTTAAAAACTATGATGCGATTCTATTATCAATCAATTTTTTGAGAGCTGTGATTTATTTTTTAAATGCTTTATCAATAAAAGTTATGATTCAAAGTGAGCTAAAATAGGATCTTTTTTGAATCCGTGCTTAATGAAAATGTTTGTTATTTTTGATTTACTGAACTTTTGCTTACTCGATTTATAGACTTTAGTTGTGATTTTTAGACTTATTCCTCTTTCATTTATATATCCTGTGGTGACTGGTAACTTAATTTAGATGAAAAATTTGTATCTTCAATGGTAAAAATAAAATTGTGTAGCTGTAGAAAACATCTCGCTTCTTAGCTAAATGTTTTTTTTTACTTAAAAAATCTCTATTTCAAATCCATTATTGGTTGGAGCATTGTTTAACAGTAAATTACAAAATCGACTACATAAAACTGCATTAAACATCATAATATTATGACTATTCTAACTCCGAGTAACAGTATACATGATTTTGTGAATGGGATTTGCTAGAACCCCAAAATGTTATATTTTATGTCCTCTCTTTTTTTCTCTCAATATGCAATAGACTGGTGAATGAAACATAATACAGCATGTAACAGGGTTACTAAATAGCTAACGACAAAATAGGAAGCCAGCATTTTTGCAGAATGTTTTTAGCTTTACTTACACTGAATAAAATGGCTTTTGTTATTACTAGTAATATTATTATAATAGAATTTCCAAAAATCTAAAATGGGAGACTATTTCTAAAGAATTTTATTTCTAAGCAAGATTATGTATCATGCGAGCATAGTTATATAAAAGTTTGCATAAAGGTTAATTTAATAGACTGTAACATTTTAGAGAATGACGTAATGTGTCTTTTATGTATGTGATTATATGATATCCTGGTTCAATATTCTATGCCGGACTAATTTTTGCATGAGAATAGAGTAGGATCAATTTAGAGACGCTGATTGACGTTTGTCCAAATACTAAAATTTTCTGGAGTTGGGTTACCTAAGCGTCATCATGATATAACTTGGCGACAGAAAAGGAGCTGCAGCAATGCCTATAAAGCTCAGTTGTTTTGGGTTCTGATCAGTGACTATGATCTCTTTGTAAAACTTCTTATGTAAATAAAATTAAGCGGAATTAAAGGGGATTGATTTTGTTAATTTGCAAACATTGGAACATGTAGGTACAGCAATATTAAAAGCTACATTAAAGTTTGTAAACAAGAAGGACTTTTATGCTCATATTTAGGCTAATCATCCTTTTATAATAAACTGAATAATCTTTGTGTCATCTAAACTCAAAGACCTATATACTAGATACTAAAGTCTTTACTTTACCGATTTTAGTTGTCACAATTACCAAGAATATCAAAGAGACATTTCGTGGGTCTTTGAAGTTTTAGCCTTTGAAGTTAATAAAGAAAAACTTATAGCGCAATTTTGGAAAATCTCAAAATAATCAGAAACAAATCTACTAAAGAAATTACCAGTCGTGTAATAAAGTACAATACAAATAAAACTGAGGTATCTTGCGGTGTGTCCAGAGTTGTAGATAGGAAGAATTTTGTTTTCTGTCCTAGTTAACGTTTCGAACTATATTGTTCTGGGATAGGGCATCGTTTAATCGGGCATCGGACAAATATTTTAAGATGGCATTACTTTTTTTATTTTTTCTTAAATTTTGGTGCTTCTTTAATAAAAATTCAGAGGATATGCAAAAACATTTTTATGAAACTTCATAAATGTTTCTATTTAAAATGCAAATGATAGCAAATTTTATGCATTATATGCGCATGAAGTGGTTTTGGGTGGGGGGTTTTTGAGAAAAGGGAGGTAGGTTGTTTTGACACATGACATGACTCACCAGAGGGTAATATTTAGATAACATGTTTTTGAGTCTATGGAGTGGGGACATGAAAAGGATCTAAAATCTAAACCGGTCTTTTGTTATATACTAAAGTAAATTGTAATGAGGCTTTGAAATTCTTTATTACGTTTAAAATTGCATCTCTGGATCGTTTGACTTGTTAAATTATTCTTTGAAATCCATTTTAAGAGCCTATTTTTCATTACAAAGAGTATTAAAACTTATCAATTGATTATCTGTTATATAGTTTCTTCGAAAATTTATATTTTTATAATAATATTAATAAATTGGCAATTTACAGGTAAGCAGAAATGCTTTGATCCAATTACTTTTTAAATAAGGCAAGGTAATTAGTTTCTAGAAAGGTAATCTTCGTTAAAAAAGTGAACAAGCAACAGAGAGAAGACAATAAAGTTCTATTACCTCCAATTCTGATGAAAAGTACCTTTCTGATATCCTGGTATTTGTTTACATTAGTATCACGACGCGACGTCTCTACGGTTTCTGTTTTTGTGTAGAAAAACTGAAGAACAGAAACCGTTGAGAAGTGAGTCTGATTAATATCGACAATCCTTCTTATATGGCTTGCTTTTTACAATGTTCTGAACTTCGGTTATAAGAGAATATTAAATAGCTCGAAAGCTCGATACCTGGGTGACCCCGTTGATTAGTTTACATAAAGCAATGCATAGCAACATAGAGGACCCTCCATAGGAGTATGAGATAGACTATTCAGGAAAGGGTTGTAAATCAGCAGCATAATGGAATTAAATATAATTCTAAAAACATCCGTTGCAGCTCATCCCTTATTTTGCCATTTAAAAAATCCTAGTGGATTTAGTTTGATACAAAAACAAAGTCCCTTAATTAGTTTCCCCAATTTAACTCAAAACTTTGTCCGATTTTATCAAATTGAAAATATTTTATGCCAATGACTTTATAAATTTTCGTAATTAAAGATAAGATTTACTTTTCAGAAATGTTTTAATAAAATGAAGCAAATACCTATTCTAAAGCCTTGCTATGAACTGGTAGTTTATTTAGTAAACTTGCCTTTGACTTTTGATTTCCAGGTTGATGATTTTAAGTTATGAAAAGCCAGAAAATAGTTAATTTAAAATTACAAAGAGCTTATTAGAGCACATTTAAAGTTTTATTACGCCAAAAATATTACTGATTAAATAACACCAATTACCAATAAAATGTATTTATACATCATTTACACAGTTTAACTTGATTTTGTGATAAAGATAATGACAGCGATTTAATTCAGCTTGTGAATTCTTTTGGAATCATATAAATAATTTATATAATTGACATATAATACCTTAAATTTCTTTACAACAATAAATATATTTCCTTAAAGTACTTTTAAATACATTTATATAGATATTTCATTCCCTATACATGATTTTTGGACTCGGATTATCCACAAGGGCTGCAATATGCATTTTTGTTTGTAGAATTCTCATGATAAAAATAATATAGATGAATTTAATACAATTTCATTTAAATTGATGGCATTCGTATTTTACATAGTGTATAATGTACGGCTATTGAAAACTTGGTTGTACTTTAAGTCGGTACGATAGTGAGATATAATGGAATGGGAATACTTAGTTAGAGATTCACTTCGTAGTTTAATATGAGAACACATAAAATTTTGTCAAAATGTGTGAACTGAAAAGGTAACGATACACATCGTACTTAAAGGATCATTAAGTGCTGTATAGAAAAATTCAGGACAAAAATTCGAATTTTGAACATTTTATTTTCTTAAAGATAATTTCATTAACTTCACGACTAAAAAGTTGCAATTATTTTTATTTCCCCTAATATTAAACAGGTTAGAATATATATACAATTTTTGCAGTTTGCACACCTTTTGAATGCAACAGTATTACTAACAGTATTAAAAGCATCAGTAGTCTACCAGAAACTTCTAAATCCTAAATTTTTCTATACATTTTTTTATGTGCCACATCCTATGGTACCACTACCAAGTTGTCCCGTTATACTAATAATTTAATAAAAATGAAAGTAAGTACCCAATTAAATTTTATGCTAAACAGATTTGTAATTATTGAGCTCTTAATACAGATTTTAAAATGTAAAATAATGGAAATAAACTATATTTTTGTTATCAATAAAAATCTCTGATTAAATTATTAAATTTGACAATAATTTCTAATCTTAAATTTTGAGACAAGTTAATTAAATAGCCAAACCGCTTCCAATAAAAATCCAAAAAAGGAATCAGTCATATAACAGTCAAGCTCATCAATATTTGAACATTGTCTCCTATAGACCTGGACTATTTAAAACAAATAAAATTGATATAAAAAATCACATAATATTCAGCCCATCAGACTTGGACCTCAGAGTACATTCAGTTTTATATTAAGTTAATAAAATTTAGAATATAATTTAATTAGTTCGCCCAATTCATATCAATATACTATTTTCTTCATTTGAAGTTGGAATGTATCGTAATGATTCGTATAAAGTTATTGTTCTCTGTCCAAAGTTCGATTATCTTTAGGAATTTCACCATACCCATTTGACCGCTAACGCTGCACACTACTTGAGTCTATTTATAAAACAAACCCTTGTCATTTTAGATAAAGATTCTGTAACTACATCACCACATTCGATTTTGGCTGAATTTGTCTAATTATGTTATTCCTAAGTTAATTGTGTTCAAAAATTTAAGTTAATAACTGAATTTCTAATTAGTACATGCTAAAAGTTTACTTGGTCAATGGGCAGTTTTTTAAAAATTAAGCTTCATTTTGGTCAAAATATGTATCCTAATGTATTTTCTTCAATTTAATAATAAAACCGTCTTTAATTACACTTACCCTGGGTATTGGTCTGAGCCCTAGTATATAGGTTCACATGGGATTTTTTTTCGTCCATAAGAATTATAAGATGAATCTATTACTTTGTTAACATTAGGTGCTAATACAGTATAATTCTAACAACAACAACCAACATCAAACACCATCTTTATTTCTTGACACATGTATCTATATGTACTCTATTAATCATTTCCTTTCCAGCGACAAAAGAGTCTCAAGTCGTCAGGTTGGAGATTGAGAATGCAAATGCCAACTAAGCTTCGATAAGAGATATTTTGCGTACTGTACTTTTCCCCATGAGTATGTGTTACAATTTCCATTTTACAAAATTTAATTCTTAGTGATAATTACAATTTCTTATTAATTAATGATTTTTTAAATAGCTTAAATTTTTAAGAAATTACACGCACTGCTGTACCACAATATTTCTACTGCTACTACTACTACTACTGCAATGTATACTGTTATAAGTAAGATTAATACAATTACTTATAATTTAACTAAAGAGTGGTCCTTAGACAACCGCTTGAGTTTATTTAACTTAGAATATAACAGGCTCTTTGACGAATTTTTTATATTTTGATTTACAGATTTATAGGTACAACTTCTAAAATGAGATTAGCTCTTCATTTTCACAAAATTACATTCACACGTTTTGAAGTTGCCTGACTGGCTTATAGTAGAACATCTAGCTGCATCTACTTTCACATCTAAAACTGAACACTGGTAATTGGCGGAATATGAACTAAAACAGTGGAAACACTTTTTTACAAAATTTTGAAGCTAATAATATCATGGCTTTCTTAATTTTTGAATCTCATACAGAATGTCTAAAACAAGAATTTACTTTTAAAATTATTTTCATAGAAATTCAAAAAGCAGACTGAGAAAAGATTTAAGCAAGCCTTTAACAACGCTCTTAAATTAAAAATGGCAATACCTATGGCTAACCGATTAATTAATGATACTGATTTACTATATATGACTTAATCTATCTTAAAAGTTTTCATACTGATATTAGTAAATAATCTACTAATAATAAGATGTACATATACAAAATACTTATAAATCTAGTTAGAAATAATAAAACTCTGCTATTTACAATATATGCAAACCTACCACTGGCAAATCTAATATGAGAAAGATACCTTTGTGGATTTGTGTGCGACGGGGCCATAACTTCGGGAAAAATTCCTTTATTCTTTCTCTTATGAACTAAATCACCAATTTACAACAACAATTTAATTACATCATCCATGAGTTCGGTAAATATAATGATTTCTAACAATTAAAATATTATTATAAACAACATTTAATGCTGTGACATATTTAGCTAACACTGAATTTAGTTACACATCATCAATATCGTTTACTATATTTGTATGATTGACTTTTGGACAAGGAAAGATCTAAAAAACTACGAACTGCATACCCTGTGACTGTAGAGTCTGGACTTACGAGTTCATGACGGACATACGGAACTAGTAAGCCTATAATTAAATATTTTTTATTATTTACAAGCAATTCCTTTAGAGTGGGAGACGAATGCTTTCACTTTCTATTGTTTGTGCTAAAAAGTGAAAGTCGTCATTACCACTGGCAAATCTAATATGAGAAAGATACCTTTGTGGATTTGTGTGCGACGGGGCCATAACTTCGGGAAAAATT
>JAQGAA010001719.1:0-14657 GCA_034696425.1 Isotoma viridis | reverse complement strand
AAAGCATATATTTTATTTCATTTAAAAGGGGTTAAGGCTTATATTTTAAGTTAATAACAAATCATGTTTTTAGTCAAACGAAGAGTTAAAATTAATAATTTTAAATTTGGACTCGGTTCGTCTACAAACCAAATCCGCATTGTTTCATTCTGATGGTATTATTAATTTAATTTAATATAAAATAATTTTCAAATCCAAATATTAATTAACAAAGAAAAACTTTAAACCAAATTCAAAAATTATTGCAGATGACCTCATTTCCGTAGATGGACCAAATAACAACCCAGATATGGAAATGCAAGTTGAAGAATTGACTATGGATTTTGAACGCTCTGTTGGGATTCAAATAAGAAGGGTCGGTCATTTATTTATTCAGGATATTAAATGAATTTCCTTTTTAAATAATTGAAAGTAAACAACTTTTCAGGATGAAGATGCCTACCAATTAAGTTCCAAACCACCGGGGCTTGTTCTACTTATAAATAACAACAATTTTCCCAAAAGGATGAAAGAAAAAATTAGAGAAGGATCAGAACTTGATGTAAAGAACATCAAAACCACTTTCGAAAAACTTGGTTTAGAAATTTTCAAAGGCGGTTTCACCAATATCAAGTCTACCGTAAGAGACCTCCCATTTGCAATCAATTTCTATAAACGAAAAGTCTGAACAAAAAAAGCCTTCATGAAACATATACTTTTAGGAACTGTTTGGAATAGTTAACGCATTCCAAGAGGAATTAAAATTGAAAAAGTTTGACCTCAGCGTTACAGTAATTATGAGTCATGGTTCTCAATCCAAAATCGAATGTGTTGATGGAAAAAATATAAATCTTTACGGAGATTTAGTTTACAAATTTTCGGAAAAATGCTTCCCAGAATTTGTGAACAAACCGAAAATTTTTATCGTTGAAGCGTGCCAAAATTTCCTCACACGCGAAGAGAATGAACTTTTCTTGACACCCGTGGATATTAACATAGATACAGTAGTTTGCCTCCCTAGTCTACCTGGCTACCCATGTCATCGGCGCCATTCCAAGGGCTCCATTTTCATTACAGAATTATGTCGAGAGATAAGGAAATCCGCATGCAAAATGGAATTTTTAAAAATTCTGAAACAGGTATATTCAAACATTAGCTTATTTATATGAAGCAAATTGAGATTTAAGTGTTTAAATTGTTAACTTTGTATATATTTTGTTTGTTACTTAGGTTCAGAGAAACCTGATAAATTATGCTACTCAGGCAGTAGAAAATTCAAAGCATGCAAAACAAAGGCATCAAATGAATCATTTTGTGGATTTGCTGTTTGGGCCTTTATATTTCAACGTGCCACCCCCACTACAACGGAATTGAACTGTGATTTCCCTTTTAACTTAAATAAATATTTTACAATCATCTACATTTATTCACACTTTTAAATTTTGTCATTGCAAAACTGGCCAATAAAGTCAGACCAGAATTATTTAACCTTTAAAAGTTAGTATGCACTGTTGACACATTAGAAATTAATGTATTAAAGTTTTCTGAAGCCATTTTCCATCTTGAAGTAAACAGTCGCTTAGGGGTTTATCTGAATTTAAAATATTCTTAAAAACTCTTTTGCAAACCAACGAAACTACTGCAATCGTTCATCGAATTGTGCATAATCTGTTAATGTGAAAGCTCACAACAAAGAAATCGCTACTTTCCATCTCTATGCATGTTATATGAACTGGCATCACCCGGGTATTTGTTGAAGCTCGGAACATCTTCTGCAGGTTTACCTTTAGCCTAAAGTCCGCTAGAACGCTTCTCCCACGTTGATAAGAAGTTGGTGGTGCTAGTGAGCCATTAGCATTTTGCGATGTTTGTTTTAAATCCAGCATTATTAAAAAATGTATATTAATTGATTTTATGCTCTTATACGAGTAATTCTCGATTGCATTTCTAATTTGTGGAAGTAGCTAATTCCTAACATACGTTTCATTTATACGTACACATACACTTACAAATTCCTGTAATGATTGCATTGAGCTTTTGAGAATTGTTTTAGTTAAGAAAAATTTTAATCAGTTTCAACTTTCAAAGTAACGAAAATGCTTCAAAGGTACTTGGCATAATGAACTAAATAGAATGAATAATCTAACAAAAAAGCACAATGTGTATTCTTCCTGTAGGAGAAGGAAATGAAAATCAAGCCACATTAATCACAGCAGAACCAACTATGTCAATTAGTTCCTTGGAAGAGAAAGTTCCCACGAGACGATGGCTCCCAGAACTTCGTGGAATGAATCGATGTGTGTACTTAAGTTCTTCTCCAATTTCCACGTCCCTGTCAAAGAAATCGTATAATAATTGAGCTCGGATCATTTCTTGACAATGTGAAAAATTATTGCTTCTATTCCCACAGGGTTAGAATATTAATAAATCTTTTTATAAACCCTAGTTTCAGTTTCTTTATTTCTTCCGCTTCTATTTAATATATTTGTATTACCTACTTTCCCGACCATCATAAATAAACCATACAAACGGATATAATCAAGTAGCGCAGCTGACAATGAATTTAGACGTGATATACACCAGGAAACCCTTTAGCCGTTGACACAAAGATTGACGGACAAATACAGACAAAAGTCCCCCAGTCTGTGGGTGTGGTTGGCTATACACTTGTGAAAAAGATTTCAAAAACGTTGAATCTGTTCTTTGTGACGTTAGAAAGTTAACAGACAGCGAAACACACAGAAAGCTTCGAGTTGAGACAATTGAGAACTAGAGTAAAGCGTTCGTATAAAATAGCTATTTCTACTTAATTTAATAAAGAATAAGAAAATTGAAAGGGTTTGTTCATTAGAAATGCCATGTATTATATAAATAGCAAGGAATGCCTGCAAAAGGAAACCAATTTACTTGTGCTTAATTGTGGTAAATCTTGACAAAAATGGTCCTTCATAGTTGATCTTTGACTGGGTCAATCTACGCTTGATTGGGTTGGTAAAGCTAAATGTTACATACGCTGGTCGTCCAACCTTTAGATCTTCAGTGACCTAAATAGATTGATAATTTTGTGAAAGCACAAATTTATTTACATCATTTGAAATATGGGGGAAAGAAATATTGTGAAGTTTGCATTGAAATATACCTCAATTTTCATTGGAGGTTTAACTACTTGGAAGTCATCTTCCTCAGACCACACCTGATGAGTTTCATCAACAGCACAAATAGCAAAGATCTTCATAATACCATACTCTACTAATTTGTCCATGTATTCATCAGCCTGCACTGTCATTCTCAATTCTTCAGCTGAAATTTAAAAAAAAACGTTAGATTAAAAAAATTTACAAAAAAAAAACTTCTCGATCTCATAACAAAACAAAATAAAAAAAAACCTTACTCGACTCTGGTTTCACAACAAACTTTCCAGAAGACTTTTTCACAATTTTCCCCCTCACTCCAGTATAATAATTACTTTCTGCAGACAAGTCAGCTTGAACAGTTCGATTTTCCTTAGACTTGTTCTGCTCGTGTGCATATGTAAATTAATTATTTGAAAAGCAAAATGTCAAACTGTAATTAATTCAGAACTTTTCATTCAAAATTTAAAATATGTTTTAGTAAAGGAATTCATACAACAATTTTGACCACAAGAGAGAAAGGTTCTCCCACAGGAACCTCTTCTAACTCTATCAAGTCAAAGTCTATGTCTTCATCTTTTGGTTTACACTCAAAAAAGTCACCAGCCCCTTCACGATTAGAACCTCGAACTGCATTCACCAATTGAAGTCTCTCTGTTCTGGTTCCTTTGAAATTCAACAAAAACAATGCTATGATCATACTTTTCTTAGAAGTACACGCTACACGAAAACCAAACCCAATATGTAGCCATCTAATATATATCTATTTGAGATCTCTTCAAATAAAACTTCCGTTTATAAAGTAAAGAGTATCAACTTGTAGAATTTTACGAAAGCAACGCAAGTCCCCTAGACTCGTTCTAACACAAAACTAATGATTATACTATAATTTGGCGAATTAGATTTTGTTTACTAAGCGTTTAAAAAGAGTATCCCAAATAATCTTTCTATTGTAACCGATACCTCCAGTCCGATCTTCTCTACTATAAAGAATCCAAGCAATCACTTTTATCTGAAGCTGAATCCCTCATAGCCCTGACCTACTTTTGTTCGATCGAGTACTCTCTGCAGGTTAATTAAACTAATAGACTTCTTTTAAAATTTATTGTATTAGAAAGATTAGCTGCCCATTATCCCTTCCAGATAGGACTCTCTTATAAATCCACTTCCTACAATTGCTACCTACTCGATCTACCACTGCATATATAAGTCCAAGTCTAGTTCAATATACTTTTTGCTCACATCTAATGTTTCAGAACAAATAAAGTTTTCTCTCTACTTTTCTGTCGGTGAAAGTGATAGGTCGATAGATAAAAAGCCTCCATCTCTCTATTCTCTCACATCACACAATGGGCTATCGCTTTACTTGCTATTCTCTAAGGTAAAGAGATACATATAATTTGGTCATGTTGTTACTGTGATAGTATGAAGACTGAATTTCAAAGTATTATTATTATCATTATCACACGTTTCGAAAGGACTTTGAGTGAGCTAAATAAGTGGAGGTGTCTTGAATAGAAATAATGCATTTCAGAGAAATGTGTGCCACATGTCATACAGCTATGCTCTGACTTTTCTGCTAAACTTGTACATAAGCACCTTTAAAGCAGCGTGGTAGGAGTGTAGGAAATTGACAAAACGCTCGGGTTTTCTCTGGAGATTTTAAAGCAGGTGGCCATTTGTCTATTTATAATCTTCTGCTTAGGGCTGGGAGTGGGTAAACAAGTACCTAAAATTTCCTAGAATCAGTGTTAACTGATATCCCTTCAAACCATGCAGGTGGATCTGGATGGTTAAACCTTACCTTCTTTGGGTTTATATTCTTCAATGATATCCTCTCGATCTGTGTCACCATCGGCATCAAATACGTTGGCTTTTTTAGTCAGTATTTGTCGTCCAATACTAGAATAGTATAAATATTGCATTGCAAAAGTAGAATCAAATTTAAATTCAATATTTCGTGTTTGATTGAAAGTAGAAACGCCTATGTTAAAAATTAGATGCAATATGGAAAATCTTGATTAAGTAACTAGTATTAAATAAAATACACTGTGTGAATTTAACATAGCTTGAGTGCAGAAATAAGTTATTCTCAAAAATTGAGGCTAGATATAAATGTTTGAAACATTTTGGTATAAAAATGTACTTGAGATTAAAGCAGTTGAAACTTTAAAATGGCCTAGAACTATGAACAGTCCTACTTGGCATAAAAAGATAAATATTTATTCATCCTTCTCCCCTGCCTTATCTCTCCTCAAGGATTATGGGAATAAGTAAGACAAATCAGTTTCTCGACAAATTCAGTCACTGTGTTACCCTTTTAAGCCGGCTTTTTACGTAATATGTGTCTACTGACCCGGTTTTTCTATTCAGAGCCTAGAGACCTTTTTATGATAGAAAAGAAGAAAAAAACAAATCATGGTCGTTGTGTTGTGTAGTTGAAATAGAAAAGGGACTAAAGGGAATCTTTCTAGTAGCCTGAATCTTATTCAAGGAACTCAACCTTTATTTAAACCTATATATATATATATTTGAAATACTTATAGAGATAAAGTTAAGTCCAGCGATTCGGATTAAGATTGAAAACATAGAAATAGGAAGAAAAACGGGGAGCAAGTGCAGATAGGAAAAAGGGAGAAAGTGAAAGTCTTGCATTGAAATACTAGTAAGACGGAAGGAAGTGCTGAGTAAAAGTGAGGATAGAATTTTTTTACTGATATTTGTTGGCCTCCATGCGAATAAACCCAAAATCAGAGGATTTGTCTTGTCTCCAGCGGACCAAATCCGCGTTCACTTCAGCAAGAACGAACGGAACGTCGTAAGAGTAGCCCACCCGACCTTTTCTCACTGCTTCCAACGAAGCAGGACCACATTGGTATATTCCTGTAATATTATAATGTCATAAATAAGTTTAAAACTAAAATTAAAATTTTGTTATAATTTATCAAATTTTGGTTTTGTTCTAAAGATGATTTTATGTATTTAAAAATCCTCAAAATTACTACGTTTATTTTAATATATATCAAGTTGCTAGATCTTTTTTTTCAATTTCTGGTCCTAAGATCTAAAAAGAACATAAACTCAAATTTCTTTTCTCCCCTTTGAAATTTCTAACTTCCGTCCACTCATAGCCTAGGCATGGTATCGTAAATAACTACTACTGGGGGTTTCTCTTTAGATAGCTAACATTTTGCATTACGTGCAAAGCTTGCGTATTATTACATTTACAAAACTAAACCGGCATACAAAGTACAAGGAAAGTAAAGAAATGCCTTAAATTTATTTATACAATCTGGTTTTATGATAAAAGCTCGTATCATTTCTGATTTGTGATTTCTATTGGCTTTTCTTTGATTGTGGTTTGCATTGAATACAAAACTCATTGTTTTGAGAATGAGACTTACCACGTTTTGAATAGCCAGCAGAATTACAAGTAGCCAACAGCAATTCAATGAAAATATTTTGAAAAATTTTTAGCTACAAAACTGAACAAAGGGTTGTATTTTTATTTTAATATAAATATGCTTAAAATTGTTCAAATGTGTTGAAATGTATTTTTTTAATAGCAGTTGAGAGCATTGGATAACTCCTTCCGTGTTAAAAATTTATGAATAATTCAGACTAATTTATTCAGATAGATGAAACTAGTTTAGGCTATTTTAACTACTTCCATGGGCTTTTACAGCCATTAAAAAGTACTAAAATTAAAGTCATAAGCGATTCTATAACTGTTACAAAAGTTGCCATTGATTGGAAACTTTCACCAATTTTTAAGCTTGTTTGATGGTAAAATTGAATTCAACTGACATTTTATTTAAAACTTTTGAATGAAATTTAATTTCATCTAGCAATAGTTTCATTTCTAATCATTCATACACTTATTGTTATTATTTATGACAGTTGTTACTGAATTAATGAGACTGTCAATCAAAACTTTCACTTATTACTTTTTAACTAAAAAAACTTTCTATTCATTGAATGAATAATATTTATATAAGCAAACAAATTCATCCCACGCATCAAACAGTCGATATTTTCATCATGTCGATTATTAATGATAAACAGTAGTACTGAGTTTCAATTTCTAGAAAATAACAAAAGTGTTGAAACACAAACCATCGCTCTGTTCTTGTGGTGTTGAGTCAATAGCTTGCCATCCCCCGTATCCTTTAGGTAGGTCAGGACGTGCAAACCAAACATCATTCCAAACATGAAAGTTCCAAATAGAATCTTTTCCACCCCCTGGATTATGTGGATCATATTCAATCTCTGCATTATTATCATCAAAGTATCGGTCAATAGTCAGGGATGCATTGGCATCATGAGCAGACACTAAATTCGAAACTACACGGCATGGAATTCCCAAGGCACGGCAAACTACAAACAAATAATATTATATATTACGAAACTTTGTTAGAGATAAGCCAAAAGTTTGACATGTTTTTGATTACGATGCCCAGTATAAATATATAGTTGAAAGGTCATTCGTCATTATAATATTTTGGGACTGGTGCATGACAAAAGTAGTAAGTATGTCAGTAATGTCAGAACGTGGGATAAAATTCCCAATTCTTCCCAAGCCTTATATCATATCGTAGTAAATACTGAACCTTCTTGCCTTGTCCAGGTCCAGGTCATCAGAAACAGAGAAATCGTAATTTTATCAGATTCTCACGATCTCTGCCATACTCTTAAGGTTTTGTTCATTCTGTGCCAATGAGGTAAATAATCAATGTAACACGAAGAATAGTGTACGTTAGGTAAAGGCATTTTTGTTCCGAAATATTCTACAAAGGAAGTTGTGTGCAGCAAAAGTGTCTAGTGTATTGGGATATCTTTTTTGTTAATAAATCATACAGGTGTGACACTTGTCGAATGAGAGCAAAGCTCTCATCAAAAAACCAATAATAAAAACAAAGCACGAATCATTTTATCTTTTTTTTTTAAAAAAAAAATCAATGATTGTTATATTTGGAGTCATTATTTATTTAATTATTTATTTAGTCCTTCCTAACATGCTCAGTGGTTGGCCGTCTTTTTAGAAAAGCAGGCCATTTAAAAACACTATTTAATTAATATTGTCTAAAAAGTAATAAAATCCTAGCAGGAAAATGATATTGAATAATGCATGTTTTATTTCTTGCTAAATTTAATACTTGAGAAAGAATTAAATTGAAAGGATGTCAAAAACGAAATCTTGGAAAGTGAAACGTTCAACAATTCATAGTAATAAAGCTTATCAACCGGTACAATAATATAAAAACGCATATAAATAAAGCATTGAATCATAAAGTATAAAGGCTTAACACAGCATTTTCTAGTGAGGGCTTGAAGATTGGCAACAACAACGTTATTTTCAAGAAGTGTATAGGTACTTGTTTTTATGGCAATATGGATGAGTTTCCTCAATATGAAATATAATTTCCGAAAACTTTTCAAAGCATTTCATAAGTTGTTTGAATAACAAATTGAAAATGTCTGTGCAATTGCAAAATTTTATTTACCAATTCTTAAGAATATGAGTGCATAATCTTGTAGTACTACTTCCTGTTGTTATCAGAACCGAGAGCATATTAAATGTAAAATATATTGGGAAACTCAATATTCTTTATTACGTTCTCCGTGAATTTTCTACAAAAATATGCTAATTCCTCAAATCATTCATTTTATCAATTTTCAATTGTAAGAAAATACTAAGAATTCTGAATCATGTCTGAGTGTATGTTAATTTTAAAATTTTTTCCCCTAATACTTAGAATTTGATACATAGATTTTCAGAGTTGTAATCCTAATTTTTTCCTGATTTTTTATATGTAATTCATTGCCACTTTTCATGCAGTTTACAGTGTTAGATTCAATAAATAGGGATTCAACTTTTACAACAAAAATGGTCATATATCTTGAACATTTATCATTTTACCGAATACACCTCCCATCGTTGATAATCTTCGATTTTCTGTAAGTCAGACTTCAAAACTGTATTTATAAATAGCTACCACTTACCAGTGCACAATACTCCTGAAAATACCCAACACTGGCCATACTTGACAGGTTTCATTCCTTGGAAATATTGCTCAATAATGGGAACAGATCCGGTCCAGGCGGATGGAGCTGACCCATCTGTATATTTACCATCCCACCGACCAACAATTATTCCATTGTCATCATTGGAGTTGACCTAGATTCACCATATACAACAAATATATTTTACCTTTAGAGTTCGAATACATTTAGCTCTAAAAGCTATCATTTTGTTAACAAGCTGGAAATCATTGTGGTTTGCTTTAAATGGTGGTTGAATTGGTTGAAATATTTATCTTATTCGGATAACATCATTAATTGTCAAAATGTATTCGCCCTGAGGTGATTACAAAAAAATGAGAACATTCAGTGCAGGATGTGGTTGGACACATTATATATGAGCTATAAAATTATATCTGAGGTTTATTACTCGCGTACCATTTTGGATAAAGCTCTAGAAACCAGGATTGGATTCCCACGGGATGAAAAAGCTAAGCCAGACTTTTCTAGGAGAATCATGACCAATGGTAGTACAGAGTCATCAAATTGACCAAAAATCCAATGTCGACCTTTCGTCGAGGTATGAGGGCCAACCCAAATCTTTCCAGTGTCTTCTATAACATACTCATTCAACAATTCCTTCTCCTTCATGTAGGTTACGTCTCCTAAAATAAAAGTTAAAATAAATTATTTTTAGTAATAAATTTATTTCTAGTGAAAATTGTAAAAAAAATTCTGTACAATGTATAACTATTCAAAATGTAAAATTTCTCAAAATCTGAAACACAGACTAAACTCAAATATCGTTCATGTGTAGCATGTACCACCAATTCTTGAAACTATTTTTGTTCTGTAACTCATACTCATACAAGTAATCGTGTACTCTGGAGATTTGATGATCAAACGTGCGTAAAAATCTGCAAACCTTTCTAAGTCACATTCCATTCTATCAAGTAAAATATTTTTTGTAACTTTTTCATGTGGAGTAGAGAGCGAGAGAGCTGTAGAAAAGTATAAATGCTTACTTGAGTCCCAAGGGTTAAAGAGCATGTAGATGTCATCTGGGCACTCGTAAACTTCGTTCTTTTCTTCTACTCCAGATTCAGTTTCAGCATCAGGATTACTAACTTTTGTCTCAACTCGGCATTTCCAGATACCCACGCAAGAGTCTGGGCTAGAACGCACCTGTACGTGTGACACAAGTAATTACTTTCACCAGATTGAAGGAAACAAGCTATGGCATTTGGGATTACATTATTCTCAAAGAACACAATGCCCTAGAAATTAGACTTTTCTGACTCCAGGTCTTTTCTAATGGGATATTTTCATATCTTGAATGAATCAAATCTGTTAACAAGCAATTATCTGATCAACTTAAGTCTCCAAAAACTTTACAGTGCAGTCATGCAAGATACTTTATTCTTTATTTCTTATGGCACATGAAAACATATACTTTAGACTGCTTATATTTTTCTAATAAAATTAGATTGTTGTTCAAGCGTATTTCTAAATTTCATTTAGTTCATAAGCTGTATATGTTATTCGTCACCTAAATAAAATCCAACACTTAAAGTGGAGACAATAAAAGGTATACAAACTTAATTCTGACCAGACTGACTGAGGATGCTGGGGGACTGACTTTCATTACAACTTGTCCAACGGAAAAAAGCACAGCTAAGAGCTAATGCCACTTCAAAACTCCCTTGAGAGTTTCACACAACCAAAAAAGTTTTCCTGGTGACTTTTATTATTCATTCAACTCATTCAAGTGGCTACATGCATGCTCCCTTATGATGCGGGTAATTCATTTGTAGAAAAATGACACGAAAGCACAAAAAGACTTAAAAAAAAGCCAACTATGCACTACACTCTGTGATGCTGCTGGTGACTTTGACGATGATTTCTCCCTACTCAATTTTTTTTAACTTTTATTCGCTGCAGAGTTGCAATTACGATTGGCTCAAGTACCTTCATCATAGGTTCATAATATTGTATAGCTTAAAGGTTTCAAGAGCCTAAAGCCAAGTTGGAGTAAACTTTAAGTTAATCAAAGCAAAGTGAAAGGAAATGACTCAGAATCAGATCTATAAGTACCAGAAGGATGCTGTTTTGGGGGAAGCTAATTTAATTACTAAATTGTAAGGGGCAAATGCAAAGGGAATTTTGACATGACAATGCAATAGCACAGAAAGGAGATGAGAGTTGTATTATTATTACGAAGTTAGAGTAAGAACGTGAATGTCACTCATCACAATCCAAAGTAATACTTTTTGGTAAGCTTTCCACGCTTCGGAGTTCGGAAATAGTGTATTGCATTAAATATGCAAATAAATCAGTTTCTTTCTATCCGCGTAGTAATAAAAATAATAATCGTTGTCATCATTCTCAACCAAGTGCGGAATTGACTTGTAGGTTGAGTTTTATTAGCTAGTATTTAAGTTAGGTGTGTGGTATTTTACCTCAATAGTAACTGCATTCTTGTCATGTCCCTTAATCCTTGCAGCCCATCTTGTCTCATCTTCTGAGAATTTCTTCTCAACCTTGAGAACTTGCTTAGTCCCATTTATAGGTGAAGAATAAGGACCAAAGTCAAAGACAAGTCGGATTTGATCCAAATTCTCATCAAATTCTCGCTTATTTTCTTCTTGGGCGAACATCAACGCTATGAAAAATGTCTGACCCCGGCGAAGAATCGGGGTACCTCGTTCTACCAATTGGAATTTTAGGGTTCGATGATTCTTTCCATTTCCTTCGGGGTAGAAAGTCACTGCAGTGACTTTTAGGGGAAGATTTGTCATTTGAAGTGAAGAAGGTATGATATTTCCATCTGCAACGTCTCCATCTGTATCAAAGTTTACGATGTGTATGTGTGTGTGATGTGAAGTAACAAATTTAATCAGACTTTGACAGTTTTTTTTTACTTTATGCCACCAGCTAGCAGGTTTTTACTGCTTTTCTGTGGTTGGGAAAAATCAGTGGAGTATATATATGGCATTATGTCAGAGTGATTGAGATGAGAGAAAGACAGAAAAGATGCACACACTTTTACGTTTTAAAAAGCTGCAACTTTCTAGACAAGGATTCAGAGTTAGGGTTAGGTAGTGTGTAGTGTTTCAGTGTTTTCTGTTTAGGAACTATATTTTATGTATTTTTCTTTGAAGTTTTACACCTAAATTAAATTTATAAACAAAATTTGTCTCAAAATAATTAAAACAATACACTGTTACTAATTTTAGGGGAAACTAGAGAATTTGTTTTTGAAAACACAATTTCTTCTCTTGGTACTAGCTAACACTGCTGTTTTCTGAAATATCTAAAAAATTAATACTAATTTTAATTTTAAGAAGCGTTTCCCTTTTGCATTTGTTATTTAATTTCTTAAAAATTAAAAGATTTTGTTCAAAAATACATAATGGAGAAAACGATATTTTTCCTAGTAAAAAACCTTTTCTATCCAGCTCATACCTAAAAGAAAATTCATACTTAATCTTAAAAGTTGGTTGATACGATGGTGTGTCGACATTTTTGATGATATTTTGTCTACACTCTCAGTCTGTCCTAGCAATTTCCTTAGATGTATCATTTCACTGAAATCATGTATCGAAAATAATCCCACCTCGCATCCCTAAGAATGCAACAACGGTACCTTGTATGGCAATGAACCTACTTTACTACATAGTGACATTATAGTCCTTGATGATAAAATACGTCTAGCTGTCATACGCTCTTCTCTACTCGTCAATGGTAAGGTTTACCCTTGAGAAAAGTTTGCTTCTTTTACAAATTCGGATGTGGATAGAAAGCGAATTGGAATGTAATCTCTGTCCGGATTTTGCTTTTCCCTACTTTTTTCCCTTCATTTATCATTTGCTTACAAGCAGCCATAAAAATTTTGATGGGAAGGTATAAGATATATATATGTATGCACTCAAAAACAGAGATCAATACTCAAAATGGGGAAAGTGTAATAATTTCAAGTATCTATTTACTCCAACGAGAGGAAAAAGTGTGAGCTACTAAACGAATGCATTTGGGGCAATGAAATTCCTTTAGGTATAATTTTGAAAGCTATTTACCAACCACTCTTGACATTTTCTGTCTTACAGGATTTTAAAATTGTCATCAATCATACTATGAAAAGTTACAAGTGACAAGAAGAATTCAGCTCTTCAATCAAACTAAAAGCAGCTTATGCGTAGACAAATGTAAATGAAGAGGATAAAATGAAAAACTTTCTTTTAAGAAGTACTTTAGCAACAAGGTCAGACGGTGTCACTTTTTAAGTCCTCCAACCTTTATTACTTGCCCAAAATTACAGAAAAGTTTCAAGTCTTTTACCAAAAATATTATAAAGCTTGCTAAAAGCTCTGAATTAATCTTGTCGAATGTGAAATGGATGAAAAAATGTCATGATATCACACATATACATGGGTTTATTTACAAAGTTTTATTTCCAAGGAGGAATAATTTGATTTTTGTATAAAAAAAACCCCACCCACTCATAAGGAAACATAGAGACTTGAGTATTGAGCGTATAGTAAATCGGTAGATTAATATCATGGAAATAGATCTTTCGTAAGTTTTGAAAAGACTTTCTCATTTGAAAAATTACCTGACATCAGTCTTCTCTCATTTTCTCGATCTTCTCTTCGAGTCTCGAGATACGAACCTCTGAGACGGTCCACAAGGGAATTAAAATAACTCCGGTAAGCATCAGCCATTTTCTATACTTCTTTACCCAGCAAATTACGAATTGAACATTCAAATCAAATCAATTTGAAATAGTTGAACGAACAGCTACAGTTTTAAAATACTAAACTTTTATCAACTTTTCTTCCTGTCGCTTCTTTACAAATACTTTCTTCTCAATCTTAGAAATTAGGCTGTGTCGGTGGGGAAATTTATTTGATATTCTAGCGACGACAGAATGCTAACTAGGTATATGTGTGTTTATATACTAGATGCGTATATTATACGTAGAATCTTTAGTTAAAATAAGTTTCAACTTTAAAAATGTATGTCTGCCAAGCTTTTGATGATGAGTGGGAAGTCTTTCATACGTGATGATGGTGGTGGTGGTGGAAGTATTGGAAACTATCCTGTAGAAAGTTTGAGTCAATTGAAACTTTTACTTTTGCTAAATCAGGAGAATCAGAATAAAGAAGTAATAAATCAAGAATGTTGAAAAGAGTCTGTCTTCAGAAATGAAATTCAATTCTTGTTCGGAGATTCAGAAGTGAAAAACTTTGACACGGATTGAGAGTCAATTTAAGCCTGATGGCACTATATATGTATGTACAACGGTGTGGTTAGATGTAATATGGGATATGGATGGTTAGGGTCTCCAGGATTTATTACCGAAACACTTGGAACTGTCTGTGGTTTTGGTTTCAACGCCTCAAAGAAATTAATAATAAGCTTTGAGGTTTGATAAGTATTTGCTGCTGGTGGATATCAGTTTTGTACAAGGGTAATTTTGGATGTTGAAGGTTCTTAACAATAATGTATTCTACTTTTGATACCTAG
>JAQGAA010001718.1:0-14670 GCA_034696425.1 Isotoma viridis | reverse complement strand
CTAAATGTTGGTTAGTATAGGTTCCGGTTAAGTGGATGCGCTTCCGAGCCTTAGAGGTACAAACCAACCCTACTACTGCCTTTTATTATAATAGAAGATATCCAAATTCATCTTTTTTAAATGTTCAGAACTAGTCAGCCCGGAAATATGATGAAAATAGAATTCAATAAGATTCTAAGATTACGTTTGTCCTTATCATATTTAAGTATTATATTTCATATGCCAGAAGGAGCTTCAATAAACCCTGACGTGAATAGTAAATTCGATAGAAATTCTAAATCAGATTTCTTTGAAGCCTTTTGGCTTCAAAAATATTATGATTATTAAGGCAAATACAATCCAAGTGCTTGGCTTAGATGAAGTTTGGAATTTCATAATATGCTTATCCCACGTAATGTCCATCATAATGTGAGAATTTGAGAATAGTATCTCCAGGCTTAGCGATAAACTTTCATTTCCTCCTTCCTTGGCTTACATCCAATCTCGGTCACTTATTTCCTCTATGTTATAATAGTCACCTTGGCTTGTTAGAAACTCTGAGAAATCCTTTGTCATGTTTTATAGTTTGGAATTTCAATCAAAGTCAAATAGGAATTGTGATTATGAAATGAACCAAGAATCTGAGGGAAGTTGGAAATGGAACAGATTTTAAAGCTCAAGAAAATTTAAAAGATATAGTATGCAACATATGAGAGTGGTTTATATATTGTAAATAGTATAAGAATACTAAGAGATAATCGATGGTATTTATCCTTGTCTACCTGTCTCTAATGTATACCAAGCAAGGTCATCCATGTCACTCGTATGACTTGTACATTTGGAAATTCTAAAACTGAGTACTTGCATGCGGAAACAAATGCAATTCGAAATTGTTGGAATGGCAAAAGTATTAAAGAAACTTGTGAATCTAGTGTCTTTGATATTGATGCTCTTTCTGTACTTCATATTTCATAACTTTCATATGAATTCATGACATTCAGGTAAATCAGGATTTAAACAAATCCATATACTCCACTTCCGCATGAATGTCACAAAGCAATTTGTTAATTTTGTTCACGAGACAGAATCAATCTCTATAGGTTGTGCTCTTGTACTTCAGTACTATTTTTAGAGAGTGAATTTTCGAAATTGCTCTACAAGTAAGCTTTAAATAGATTAAAAACATACATGTTGCTAATATCCCTTTGAAGTGGTTATCGTATTAACAAAACATACAAATCGAAATCATGCAAATTACAATGCAAATTTATTGCTTTCCCCTACCCTACATGATTTCGCAAATGTACCTTTTTATTTAACATGGAATAATTATTTATTCATGAGTTCAATATAATCCTAAATAATTTACTGTAATGTATAATGATAATTTATGAAAAGATTTACAAATGATATTTCATTTCACCCCAATAACTCCTTTCTGTTGAAAGCATTTCCAGGTACTTCCATTTCACTCCAGTAATTCATTTACAGTCAAAGACTGCATACTCCTTTGACTGCATATTCTGCGATTTCTCTAAAAGTAGAACTCAAACTTCAACTTAATTCGTTAATGTTGGAAATTTACTCTTTAATAAATTGCCTAAAAAGTTTTATTTAATCTGAGCAGAGGAGAATTCTAAATCGGTTTTATGAATTTATTGCTGCTCCATAAAGAAATTCGAGTAACACTTTTTCATTTTGGCCACATTTTCAAGAATATATAATACAAACGGATGCAATTATTTTTAAGGAAGTTGAAAAGTCACCTAATTCTATCTCTCTGAGAAAACAAATTCTGAAGAAACCTTGGATTTGAAGCTTATCCATTTTGTAAATCGGATGATAATCATATTACATAATTTAATAGCTTTACCTATTCCCTGAATTCCTTCATGACATAATAAATCATTTCAAATATCATTCACAAGGTCACTTCAATTCACAATTACTCAATAAGAGTACTTCAAAAAACCCTTTCCATTCCAGCAGCTTAGAAAATCGAAAAGAAAATGTATTGAAAAGAAATCCTCCGTTATTTCTCAATTCAGTTAGCATCAGGATAAAGAATTGGATTAAGGGAAAGCAATGAGTTTCACTTGAGCTGATAAGTTAACTACCCTATCTACCCATAGGGCTATTGAGAAAATACTTCAATATATAACTACTTACTTATATACTCACTACTCGTTTTAATCCATGTAACGCTTTCACTCTTTGAACTGCATTGGTAGAAGAATAAACTTTGGGGTCCTTTAAGTAGGTTTTTTATATCATGGTCGACTTATATAAGCTACGAGCTATTATCTCCATTCCCACAAACGGGATAGGGGAATTGAGTTGATCATATCTACAAATTAGTTTTATCCCGAATGTGGTGTTATAAGTGAAAAGATTTGTGGAATAATCGGATTATATACTTGATAAAGAAGAAAACAACCTAATAAAGCAATCACGCAAGGGTATATAACTCTTCTGCAGATATTATCCAACTACTTTCTATCTATTTGGATGCATACAAATGAAAGTTGAACTTCCAGGGATAAAGAAAGATGAGAAAATTCAATAAAAGAAGTAGTTATTACTAAGAATACCTAAACCACCCACAGCGTAAGTAATAACTTTACTGTGAATGTACCACGAGCCAAGGTGATATTAATTGGGTGTAGCATTTTCGGAGGCCAGGGGATAATTGGTAGCGCATGAAAAATAACATGAGGGAAAGTTGATATTTTCTATTCTAATCTTTTATAGCATTTCTACTTAGATAATAATTTTACGTTTATATAAAAGAAACTTTATGTAACTGGGAAATGGTGGATGGGGAAATTCTGTCAAATTGTATTCATCGCTGGTTGGCTGACTATAAGACTAGGTAGAGACTCGTGAATGAAATTCTTGGCAGATTAGAAATTCATCAGGCTCGAAATTCGGTAAATTATACAACTACATGTATTCAATACAATGAAAAATTTAATTTCGATGGGAGTTTAGAATTCTTGCAGTTTTGCATACTGCATGAAAGGATTACTAGTGGCAGTGGATGTTGAATTTGCATAAAGAAAAAATTTACTATAAGATATAAGAAACTAAGGAAAAATAGAAAGCCTTAATGTGAGAAAAATCCACGTCATGCTCACACTCAAGGGCTAGGATGCAATACGCTGGGAGGAGAAATTGCACTTTAATACCCTTGGGAATAGTGCAAGGTCCACGATATAAATGATAATGTGATCATGCAATGCACCCTTCACAATGCATTATTATCATCACTGAACATAAATATCGGGGTTTCAACAACTCCTACCCTCACTGGCATTATGGTGTCATGCAAATATATGTGACATTAGTGGGTCACAGCTACCCAAAATACATGAGAAAGCATAGTGTATTATGTTTCATATCATTAAACAACTAGAATTTATAACGTATACACGTGGCGAATTCCCTCGAGGAATAGAAATAGTTTCACTCGAATTTTATAAAAAAACAACATTTAAATAAGTCGTGGTAATGATTTTGAAAGCTTATTTTAATCTTTTGGCAATTTAATAAAAATTTCCCACAAACTCAGGGTTAAACTCAAACATTAATGTTTATTATGTCACCGTCATTCCTACGAGATTTCAGTAATAGAATACAAAACACTTGGGAATACCATCATTTCGGTACATTAGACAAATACATGTATATAAATTAGTAATAATAATAAATGGGTAAAATAAGCAAGTTATAAAAGTTAAGAACACATAAAATGTTATGACACAAAATTGTAAAATGGTAATTGTTAAAAGCTACTTGGTCATGGACTCATGGTAGGTTGGGTAAAACTGGTCATTTTGGCCAGATTTTACAACTCTCAGTCAAATTTATTGTGACTACTGCTGTTATTCTAGGTAATCGAAGTAAAATATTAGTATGGCACACCGGTAATCGTGTCTATCGCAGTAAAAATTATATACAGGTATAGCAGATCAGGACGAGATTCATTTAAAATTGATAGTAGAGTTACTACATCATCGAAATAACTCTTACGTCTTGACAAGTAGTTTTGATTTAAAGCTCTTCTCGGGGAAGGGTGCAGTTCGACAGGTTAAGAACTGATGACCTTTCCGTATCTGAAATGTACCCAGGCTCACTTGTATAATGAGTTGGATACATTAGCAATGGCTCTGTAGAGAAAGCTTTTAAATCCCTCTTGGGATAAGCCAATCTCCAAGTAGTACTGTAAACAAGCAAAGTTAAAAAGCATTCTTAAAATGTCAAGCATCCTCACGGCAAAAAATAACCATTTACTTAAAGAACCTTACTTATGATGCCGATCAAACATGATTGGGAAATACTCATCAACAGGAACAAGTTTTTCGAAAGGTTTTGCATCAAGTAACTTCTTAGCTCCTCTCAAGGTCAGGGCATAGCCTAAGGTCCAATACGAATAGTCTACATGTACAAGGTACTTACTTCCTTCAACCCAAGGTTCCTTCGCATTTGCAGACCTTTTCCGTCCAAGATAACTACATCCATAATGCATTGAATATAAAAAGAAAACCCAATTCAAAACTAAAACTTATATGAAATAACAGTAGGCATGTTTCTTTGTTAGCTGGAACAGCTAATAAATAGTAAAGGATTCAATTAGCACTTTACATTAAATCCCAGTCAAGGAAAAGCTTCGAAGCTTCTTCAAAAACACGCTGCACTTGGTACACAAAGTAAGGCTCAAATCGAACGTCATCTTCTAAAATGAGAGCGGTGTTCACATGAAACTTTACCATCTAAGGGACAAAGGAAAAGCAAAGCAAATACAAAATATTGGTAGAAGTTCAGTAGTAAAGTAATACATTAACTGACAATAATATGCATCGCATGAGTATGGAATAAATTCTTTGAGCTTTTGAGAGCTTTAAAAGAAGGCTCCAAGGCTGAGACTTGTCACTTAATGTTGTTGACATATAAATACGCATTGTCAGTCAAGACGGAACTCAGTATAGTAAGATCTTACATTTTCCCAGATTTTGTAGTGACTTAGGAAGCATCCTATTTCTCCAAAAGTCATGAGCCGATTTGCATACGGATCCCGATACTCTGGAAGATGTTTGATTCCCATTTCGTCAATAGCTTCTTGAGTCAACTCCCTATCGATACAATCAACCGAAAGTAAACAAAAATACTTTTATGATGATTCTTTTACAATTCAAAACAGAAATATAAATCTGTCAAAAACAAGATTTACTCAAAATCTCAGTATTGCCAAAATATGACCTAGATTTTTACATGTACACAATATTCAAAGTTTCAAAGTCTATCTATTTGTGTTTATAAAAAGAACTATTCAAAACTTTAAAAATGGTCCATACGAGCTTCAACGTTACAATATTTTAATGATTACAAGAATGAAAAGAAACTTCCTAGCCACTGAAAAACAACCTCAAAACAAATAACACAGTGGTACGATGTGCTAACAATGTCCTTTGTTAGTTCTGTCGTTCGGATGCACGTGTATACGTATTATATTCAAAAGAATGGGTTAGCGTGTCAAAAGACTCTTTGTTGGATTTATTAACTAGTTACGATTCTACCTCTACCACCAAGTTATAATGATTTTTAGAATTTAGAACCAAATCATCATCTCACACGGAAGATCAAAGCTCAAAAGGTACAAAAACTGGAAACCAACAATCTGCACTTGTTCGATTAATTCATTTACCAGTTTACCAGACAGTAAAACCAATAGAACCACATCCAGCAGTTTACCCTCTAAGCATAAATAAATATACAACCATTTACGAAATCGACCTTCTTTAATCTCATTACCACTCTGCTTTCTGAAAACTTTCCCTTTGAGCTGAACTGAAAATATATGTCGGCGAGAGCACTCAGGCTCTGCAAAACTATTGCTTCGGAGAATATAAGTAAAATGGAGAAAGCAGAAAGAGAGATATTTAAAGAATCCACCCTATGCTTCAACCCTATCAGGTTTTACAAAGACGCACTAGACCATCATAGTTCCTCAAATAGAATCACAAGAGTTTGCTATCAATTCCATGCTCGATGAATTGTTAAGTCTCACCTAGACATGTCATATAGTGTCATATATAGTCACCAACTAATACTAGGTCATGCATCGGTTACCCCTTACACCACTCCACCATTCCATTCCGATTCTTCAACCAAAACGCTTATTTTACTTACCATGAAATAATAGCTAAATATAACTACAAGGAAGTACTAACCTATTCCTTTCAGTTATTCTTATGACGAAGTAGTAGGTGCAGTTGGTAGTAATTGGCAAGGTAGATTTACTAAATTTGAAAAGAAAAATATTTTTGAAAATTGCTTTTCCTAAAAAAACAACGCATCAAGAAACATAAACTCACTTTCCGTTTCCTCATGAATTTATATGGCACAAGCAATGCCATTTGACTTTTAAATGCATTAATAAAGCATTTCCGGCTCAGCCTTTCTTCCAAGCCTAAGCTTTAACTCAACCCTTATACTTACAATAACCTACTTGAGTTGGAAGCAAAACCAGGTACAAGTTCATTCAGTTATACATTATATTTTACAGAAAGAATTCTCAGACCCACCCCTACCTGGCTACAGATAATAGAAGAACAATACGAAAGTAGAAGGTAGATACTTTTAGTAAGGGAGGACAGGAAAACAACACTTTCTTTTTATATCCCTACTTTCTCCTTTGGTCATTCTATTCCATTTAACTTTCTCAAGCAGAAGTCATAAAATATAATAAAATAAGACGTTGAATGAGCTGAAACAAAATGCCTTTTCAAAAACAGGAAAAGGTGAATAAAAATGAAATATGTATACGACTTCTTTCCTAATGTATTTCTTAGTGGTTGTGGCTTATATTCAATTCAATTTTAAAAGGCAAAGACGCATTCGCAACAACACAACGTTCATGAACTCATGGCATACCTTATAGCAAAAAATATAATACAAGTTGTTTACTGAATGACTGACTTTCTTTTTTTCTGAACTTTCTCCATTCTGTTCTAGATACATAAAACAACTGTTTCTCAAGAGTGCCACTGAATCGACCCACAACTACGATTATCAACCGTTCGTTCTAGATCCAGAATCAAATCCAGACAACTCTATCGGGATATAAAATCGAGAGGATAAGGACGTGTCCCTACATCTACTCACGATGAGTATGACAGTAGTACAGTCACTGCAACAGCAGCAGCAATATCATCATCATCATCATCATCAACAAAACCCACCTCGATCACAACTTTCTCCCACGACAACAAACCTTCACTCTTCAGTGGTGGCAGAAGCACCTTTAGCGTCAGTCTACCCACATTTGAGGCACGCTCAGCATCATCAACATAGCAATCTTGGAAACTTTTCCATATCCTCGTCCTTTCCTAAACAATTACAGAGTTCCTTGATACACGACCTTACTTCTAGTAATAGTGACAGAAGTAATAGTATTAGTAGTGGAAGGGACAGTTATAGTCATTCTAGCAATAGTAATTTATCTCTACTTTCCAACCTTATTTCGCCCCAATCTTCTTCTAATATCACTAGACTCTGGAAACAAGGAGACAATTCCACTTCCACGTTGATTAAAAACAATTTCACCTTCAATCTTCCAAGCAATTCAACAGGAATTTTATTTAACGAACTAATTTTAAATAGAAACGGTGATGGTGCTTCTAGTAAAGACAACTATAGTGGTAGTGAAAGTGGCAATAGTACTAGTATCGCTGGACTAGCTTTACCAATCAACTTATCTATGGCTGAAATGAATCAAATTCATAGTTTGTCTACAAACTCATCTTCAATGTATCTGTTAAACTCTTCAGAGAATTTAGGGGAAGAAAGCGGACAAGAAATAGCTCAGAATGTTACTTCGAGTGCCCCACAAGAAACCCTTACCTTTGTGTATTCCATAATTCTTCCTGTTATGATTGTTTTTTGTGTTCTCACCTGTCTAGTCAATCTCATTATTGTTTTATCAGCCCGATGGTGTCGGAAACCAATGTCACCTACTTTATACTTTTCTATATCCCTTGCCCTGGCCGATGTCTACGCTTCTTTTGTTTTAGGCACGGGCCTTATCGTAAATTCCTTTTTGCCCCGAAACTACGGAATTCACCTTAACAGCTGTATCTCACTTACTATTGAAGCTTTCAGGTAAGTTAAAAAATTATAAGAATCACACTAAAATGTTGCCTGACAAATCCTGCAGAAATAATTATATGTAAAGGTCCAGTATTAAAACCTTTAGGGTCTCTACTTTTTTAAACATTTAAAAGGATTGGGCCAATTTTATAAGTTACATTTCGAGATTTTGTTGTTTTTAATGCCGTTGTAAACTAAGATTAAAATGTAATAATTTACACAAACTTACAACGCATCTTCACACATTACCTATCAATCATTTTTATTAATTAATTCGCATAGAGCTTAATTTTCAAACCAATTATTTGCCTTGGTGTAATAATATACCTAGAAAAGGAAATTACATTTACACGGCTAATTTTAGATTGGCAATAATTTATGGGTTTCTTCAAACGATTTAAAGTTTTTATTTACAATTCGATGACTTAATTTTAAAACGTTTTGTATTAACTATCTATACTCCATGAGGTTAAACTCATCTACTACTCTGTAATAAAAAATATCTCAATCTCAAAAAAATTCTACGACTTAAAAGCAGTAAAAAGATTTATTACTTAATAACTTAATCCTATTATAACACTAATTCCTCAGTAATGCAGTCATTCCCATTTACATTTCAGGTCGGGAGGTATACTAGTCATTGTATGTCATCTTCTAGCCCTGGGTATCAACCACTGGATTGGAATTGTAAGACCGTTGCATTATGCTGCAACAATGACAAGGCGAACTGCATGGATTGTAATAATTCTTTCATGGATTTGTCCCATTCTGATGATATTCATTTACTACTTCTCAATAACTGGAGAAGGATTTCTCGACGAAGGCTGTCAAAATAATAACTTTCTCCGAAGGAGCACATACAGAGGTTTTTTCGCAGCGTGTTTCTTCGCCCCACTTTTACTCATGTCGTTTATTTACATACACATATTCCTCATCGTTCGGAATCATCACTCACACCGACTGAGATATCAAGTAAAAAATAAAGTAAATATTATTACATGCACAATATAGCCATTTTCCAAAGTATTTATTTTTTCCTATTTTGAGTTTCCGTCTAGTCTTTAAATTCCTTTTTAGTAAATCCTCAAAAACCCTATCCTTGTGTACACTTAAAGAAAAACCTAGTATTCCATGACAGGCCTATATCATTCTCAGAAAAAGACAACTCTTGAATCTATGAGGGTCATAAATTTTTCCTACAATAGCACTAGCTCACCAGGAAACCTACAAGATATCATGTAAAATGCCTTATGGTTAATCCATTTCGCATCATGGTAAAGGTAATCTCATCTTATTTGGAGAAAGCACTAGAGAAAGTCCTTTCGGGTGTATTTGCATTGCACTCTCACATAAAATGTTTTTTATTTATTCTGTTCAAAATGTTTCATCTAAAAGGACTGCAGAAGCAGAAATATAAACAAATAACATTTTATGTGAGGATCCCCAGGATATGATTGTAGCGTTTGCCCTCGTAATTTTGATCCCATCTAAGATTTAAGCAAATGCCCACACCTTATATAGGTATAACCATCTAGCAGAAAAGTATACCACCCAGGAGAAACAGTCTTTTATAGTTTTGTTCTTGTTGCTTCTTAAGTCATCTTAAGGTCAGGTCACGTAGTTGTTGGCTGCAGGTAAAAGATTTAACTATGATTCTTTCTTGAACAAATTAAGCACAAAAAAATTGTTTCCGGTAGTTGTAGTTTCTGTAACTTGATGATCATGCACTAACTTATCCTAAATGCTCATACATTGTTTTGAAGTTGATAAGCTGAAGGTGAACGCAAGCAGTATAAGTGTGTCTTAGTTCGGTTATAGATGTTTCTTTCATACGGTGGAGGTGGTGATGTGAGAATCGTTCTATGAACTAATAACTTCTTTATAAAATATTAAATTAAATTTGGAAAGTTGCATGGAAAAAATGGTGGTTCTACTTCAAAGTGATCTAAACCTTATACGTCTACGTAAAGTTCCACCCTTAACACCTCCCCCTATGAAAATAAAACTAGACAGTAGTAGGCGTATCATTCCTAAATTCAATATCCACTGCAATTTCGATTGCGAAATTTCAATAAAACTTATTCCCTTTTGATCTCCTATTTCAATTCATAGTTTCAAAGAAAGTAAAACCACTTCTTTGAGCTTGAGAGTTTCAAAACAAGGTCATTTATATACCAACAAAACGGGACCCTTTCCTTTATAAGAAAAATACTCTTATAACGACATTCGTTTTAATCTTACATTTCCAAAGATGAATGGCTTTGACAGGAACAACAATTTAAACCCAGAATTTTAATTAAACTTTCAGTTCGGTATATAAAGCACGCGTGAGAAAACGCCATACAATTGTACAAGTGTGCTTTCTTCGTACATACTTTTCCAAATCTACATGATTACAATTACGTTCGTAAAATTAATCCATCAAATAGTCCTTGGAAGTTACCTTGTGTATAAATGGAATGCAGGCAAGCACCCACGCTCAAGTCACTGATTGCAAATTGCAAGGTTTTGGCCAACTCATAAACTTTATTTGAATTTCAGTCAAAACTTAAGTGCTCCTTAATTAAAACTTAAATTCAGACAAAACCACTAATCACAACGTTGACTTGACCTTCAAAGGACTCAGCCTCAAAGAATTACAATATATTTTCCCAAGTACCTAATACTATAATACTTGTATTTCTTATCCATCATTGATACTGCCACCGCCACCCTTATTCGTATTGTTCTTTCACCTAGTCCTTAAACACATCTTATCGTTTCGTACACCGTATGGCATAAAATACATATATTTATAAGCCACAAACAACCAACCATCTCATTCCCATCTAACACGTCTATCAGTTTTATTCATTTTCTAATCAAAATTCAAAATCTATCTACATGAGGAATCTAATAAGATGTCATCGTATATCATTGCCAACCTGACATAAGTATGACGTTTATTTCAGACCTGTCATCAGCTTCGGAGGAACGTGAAAGCCGTGTTGACGACTGTTCTTATCCTGGGTACCTATGTAATCGGATGGATGCCAGCCATACTTTTCAGCATCATTGCTTGCGATGACTGTCTCATCAAATTACAAGAGGTAAAAACGGATTTGACCTACTTTCCTTGTACGGTTTATGACTGACAACTGCTGACCTTACTAGAATCTCTAAATTCTCCTTCACACAGTTTCCCCTAAATAAAAGCTGTTTTCTAATTCAACATGAATCTTCTCTTTTCATTTCGGGAATTCTTGACTGAAAGATCCCACTTAAGTATAACCCTGCTTGATTTCTTAGTCCCTACTTACCGCATTGTGACATGTTGCCTTGCAGTCTAAAAGCATCTTTGATATTTTCGTTCATCACATAATTAATAATTACACACTCTTTTGCAAAAACAGAGCACACGTTAATAGTTCTAATTTATTGGTAATTTGCAGGTTCCGCTGGAAATTAAGTACGCTCTTGGTATTACAGTGAACACTCTAATCATACTGAAAACGCTTGTGGATCCTATAATATATGCTGCAAGGATGTCAGATATTCAAGTATGAACTTTATTAAAAAATAAACATATAAACTTGATCTAAACGAGAAATCAAAGCCTAACCTCAATCTCGTCTCAATTTGGAACTAATCCAATATTATGGCACAAAACCAACAAATTTATTTTAATGTTGATTTGTAGCTCAGCCTCAGAAAGATGAAGTACGATTTTTTGCAACTGTTTTGCAAATGCTGTGTCAATGCAGTTCCACCCGTTGAAAATGACCGGGGGTATATCTCATCTACAAGAACGTATAATCTCATTAAAACCTTATTACTGAAAACTGACTATGCTTTCTCTCATTATGATTCTATAGTTTCTCAAAATTCAACAGATCTCTATATGAAAGTAAATCCGTAAGGATGTCCAGTGTTGGGTCCAGCTCAAGTTCTCGAAGAGCCGCAGCAGCAGCCGCTGCTAATTTAATGAACAGCTCACCAGGATACCAAAGTAATCATCACAATATGAGTGCTGGGGGTTTCAATAATTCAATTAACTACAAAAACCACAACGGGAACAACTCATCGAGCCATATTTATAACAACCATCAGTCGAATTCTAAATCCCACCTTCTTCACGCCAATACTACTTTTGAAATGACTGAAATGCGGTAACTGAAACAAATGACTTAAAATTCTGGTGACAAAATCGTAATTATATGTACAATGTAAACTTAAAGAAAATATCATGAATATTTTGAGACCACCTTTTAAAATTTGATGATTGACTGATAGTAAAAATGTTTAAGAAAGTACGCTCCAGAAGAGCTATTATAAGATAGGTATATATATATATATATATTATATCCGTGGAAATGTAGGTTTCTTCGACTATTAAAAATTAAAATATGCTACTGTTAGACGAATTAATAGTATTCAAATGGGTATATGTTAGCGTTAAGCTCGTTCATACTTTCGGTAAGTTATGACTGAAGATAAGATTATACCAATGACTGTATAAAATTGTACACCTATCTATAATTGATACCTTCTGAATATTAGTATGTACCTAATGCAGTAGATTGAACACCCTGAAACAGAAAAGTAAAAGTCTATAAACTACTTACGTTCCATCAACAGCCTCGATCAGTGTCCAGTCTATGCCCAAAACACTTAAAACATTCCTCATTTTCGTCAGTCTGTCAGAACGCCTTTTCAAATTGATTACGTACACTTGATCAAATCCCATTGTTGTCGGAGGATTAAGTGGAGGCAGAAATGGTTCCAACACTTCAGAAACTTGTAATGCATCAGGCCAATAGCCTAAATTTAAAAAAAATATATTTTAACTTTTCGGTTCTGCTAATGCAGAAAGAGCTTGGTAAAGAGTTAAGAAAATAAACGTACTGGCAATTTCAGTTCGTAAGTTATTCAGGCGAGGAATATCTTGATGAAGATGAATCTCATCTTCCAAAGGCGACATAATAAACCCGTACTCTATATCGTTGCATATCTCCATTGTCATATTTTTTGCTTGAGCATTGATTGCAAACAGAATAATATCATCTTCCGGAATAGTATCATTTGCTTTATCAAAATTTGGCAAATCTTTATTCCTGATATCCATTAGCACACAAGAATGCACCAAAGGCACAGGAAAACAACCCGTCTTTTTCCAGTCAAGGATCTCTTTGTACTCATCAGTCCGAATGTAGTAATATCCGTCCATACCGCCCCAAAAATTGCTACCAAACAAAAATAATTCATAAATTAATGAAAATGTAAAACATAAAAATACATGTTAATTATTGTAAATCTCAAATCAACTGCAAAAAAAGAATTGTTTTGTGACATTGTGAAGCGCACCTGTACATTCCTCCTGAAAGCAACATCGGAGCAACGATATCCTTTTTCTTTGACACTAGCTGCTTCAAAGTTTGATTATTCACGATAAACGCATCAGCATCCACGAACTATTATAAAATAAAAATATCCAAATTGCTTCATTAAAATCAAATTAGAACCTCCACCGGAATAAATTCACCTTGAAATAACTCCCAAACTCCCCCCCAGAGCAAACAGCTACTTTGAAACAATATAAGCCACCCGGAATAACTCCCCACCCATTTTCTATTTAAACATATTGTAACTCATAATACAATTTTAAACAAAGTAAACTTCAAAACAATAACTCCTGGCTCCTGCCTGGAATATATCCCCTATATAGTTTGAAGAATCGCAATCGCAACAATGGCTCCCCATGGCGTTATTAACCAAGGTTTAAGGTGCTGAAAACATTAGATCAAACAATCCCATGCAATCCAATTCCCACTCAATCACTCCACTCATTACCATTATTTCTAATATCTTTGCCCTAATTAAATACATTTTACTCTTACCCAAATATAGTCTGCCCAAATCTTTCTAGCAACCCCCACAGCTTCTTCCTTCAGTCTCATAATATGTCGATACCTCTTGGATGTCCATTGTATTGGAGATTCATCCTGATCTTCTTGGCGAAATGGAGGAGCATCCACAATTTCAACTGAAACAGAATGATACTTTCCCCAGTCTTGAACATCTTGGGCCCAAGCCCTTAAAATATCTGCAGTATTATCTTCATTATGGTCACTTTTTATCCTGCAAATCATAAATAATGCACATTATTATCAAGTAACTCCCTTCAATTATCCCTACCAATTTAGGAAAACCAAGTTTTTTCTTACCACAGAGAAATTCGCTCCTTAGGATAGTCCAGCTTCTCTAAAAGTGTCAGAACATAAGGCAAAGTATGCCCTTTGTTTCTAGCGAGCATTGCGATAAATATAGTAGGTGCTAAGGACTTATCAGCCTCGTCTGAAGATAAGGTACCATTCTCAAATGGAACTAGTTTACCACTTTTCTGTCCTTCTACTACAATTGCTAAAACTATGAAAAGGATACAACTAGCTAACATCCTCCTAATCCTTGACATTTTTAGTACTAACTGTTTCCCTTTACAGTTCATAAAATGATTGTGAAATAATTAATCTTGAATAAATCAACTATTAGCTATCATTCAAAAAC
>JAQGAA010001717.1:0-14682 GCA_034696425.1 Isotoma viridis | reverse complement strand
GCAAAAGGCTCAATGGTAAAATGGTATTTTTTAATGGCAAAAAGCATTAATTTAAAGGCACGTTAAAATACATGCCACTTGCACAGAACTGATGCACGTGTCATTCATTGAAATTCAGATTATCCACGATGTATATATGTATGCCATCGCATTAAGAGTTAAAGCTTTAAAATAAATTAAAGGTAAAAATAAGACATGATAATTTGTCTCAAGGCCATTCCTAGATCCTGCCATCATGAACCAAAATAATCCAAAATCTGACAGAAAAACCTCGGATTAGTATCATCTTTTTCATTATTCTAATAAAAAGTCGACCTGTCTGTTGCTGAATGAAAATTCAGTAAAAATATGTTAAGTTTAAGGAAAAACAACCTTTGCACCAAGAAGGCTTTGAGAAACATATTACTTCCTTTCTTGAAGAACCATCGTTATACTGCGTTCTAAACTCAACCAGTGAAAAAGGGCTAACCTTGAAGTAGCCTCAAATGTTAAAGAAAGCATCACAAGGTACAAGTGTTATAACAAGTCATAACATTTTTAAAGCTCACTTATAAAAAAATCCTTAAAAATGACATGTCTTAAGTCTGAGGTTGTTGAAAGAACCCATGAAATGTATTACTCGTATTTAAGATATCTTTTGGGTTTTTGGTATTTTGTTATAAGATGAAAAAGTTAGAAATTCAAGGAAGTGTCTCGTGCTGTCCTAAGGGGCAATGAAACATCCTCACTAACATGGAATTTGTATCTTAATTTACTTGGTCGACATTTTCCATGCACTTTCTTTCCATCTCTGTGGCATCATCAACTTACGAGTGAGACGAGACACCATGGGACATCCAAGTCAGACACTCTCAGTTTTAAATCTCCAAAGAGATATTAACTAACCAACCACATTAAGTATCTCAATACACACTCATACCGTCCAACCTTACAGGGCAGGGTCACTACACTACAAATATACTTGGACTATCGGTCTTATCTTTATGATGAAAATAAGCTTAAGTTACAGTTCATAAATTGTGTTCTATATGCGAAAAAATCTAGATGCTTTCTCTCTTTAAGATTATAACTTCTTTTTTGCATCTAGCACTTGTAACGTGTCGTAATATTCGTAAAAATTGTTTCTAAAACCCGGTAGTTCTATAATATATTATCATTTAAAATTCAAATAGAATTGTTTGATTCTTCAAATTTTGAATCTGTGGATGCCCCCATATCCACTCTTTCGGCCACAACGAGGAAATAGTCTCGTTTACTTCTAGTAAGACAGTTACTTTTACCTTAGCCTGACTCGAACCCGAATGCCACTGCCACATCCAGTTTCCTCAGTACTTTGTGGTCTCTCGTTGAGAATAAGTAATTTTTTAGGCTTTTCACCCTTCTCACCGTTCGTCCTTCGTCAGTTTTACTATGTAACTGACTGCATTCTGCATCTGCATTCCATTGTGTGTATCCTGTCACATTACAATAAAAGCTTGTACTATGCCGCTACCATAAGTACCAAATACCTAAAGGACATGATATTACTAAAAATATAGACTACACTCTTGTACACTCCACCATGTCTAACTGAACTGGGATCCTTTCTCGAAAAGATTGCAAAATGCACAGGAATCCCACAATCATCAACAATTCCCTTTCCAACAAACCAGAGAGAAATTACTTTTGTGACTTTTCTTCAACTCCTTGAAATTCGGAACAGAGTCAGCAAAACATTACTTCAAGTACTGCTGCTACCAGTATCAAGAGTCCTACCACCACCGTACCGTAATAGAAATTCATTACCAAGTATTAAAAGAGTTCTCGAAACTAACTCACGACTGTCACGACTACAAAAACTTTAGATACAATGATTTTACTATATTGCTATTACTTTCATCTTTTGACAATACATTCCAGTTGCATTTTCAAAATGCAGTTGGTTGAACTGAAAACCCAGAAATGGGAATCATGTAGGGATTTGTTCTAAATTTTCTCGCTGCATGATTCTGCATTCAAATTCAGACTTATGATAGGATTAAGAATGGGAATTCGAGATGCTTCTGAAAATCATGGAACTGCATTTCTATTTGGAATAATGGGGTCAACCTTTTAGTCTCTACTTCCATTTTCAATTCAAATACCCTAGTTATTTGTTTCATATTTAACAACAAAAATCGAACAACCTTATTCTTCCCCAAAACTTCCTACACAAATAAAAAAATGTCGACCCTCCAAAAATGCTCCAGAATGTGCCTGTAGCAATTATACGAGATAAACTATTGGAAAGAATAGATTGGTTTGATATTTCTTTCTCCCAAATAGTTTTAACTTTTGTTCAAATCCCAGTAAAGTCAGAGAGGCAACATGTGAAAGAGAGAGAATGAAAGTTAAAAAGCTATTGTTTATCTTGATAGATCCGGATGGTTGGAAAATTGGCATAGGAATTTGATCCAAAATAGAGAAACTTTTTCCTTGTGTATAGAAAAAAGGAAAATGATAATCATAGAAGGAATGAAATGCTTATAGACTTTACATAATATTATTAGATATTATTGGAGCTACTCTTATACAGCAGATGTATAGTTGGCCCTAGTGGTGATGATCGTAGTTGAAGTAGTCAGTAGTGAAAAAGTGAGGTCACGTCGGGTGAAAGTTGTCTCCGTGGCGTCTAACATGATTTTATTCGATGGATACGAAGAGACAAAAAATGTCACCTCTGCCGCCAGACAGACACGTCGGTCGCACAGAGGTAATTCCGATATGCAAAGTGACTTCGGATAAAATATCCAAGTGGGAGGACAACCTCTCTCTTCCCATCGACACAATATACCTACAACTTTACCTTACTACTGGTACTACTATACAACTATGTGAATGTTATCATACACAACTATTTCTATAAGTGTTACGGATCATCTCAAATAAAATATAGGTATGTATAAATTGTATGTAAATCGGGAGTCTTTGATTTCCACTTGCTATGGAAGTGAAAGTCTATTTTGCCAAAGGGAGTACAAAGGATTTATTATAAGAAAAACTACAAATTCTAATTATCTTATAGAAATCTGTTAGGAAATTTTGAAAAGAATTTTAAAATTATTTATTTATTTTAAAATTACATTGAAATTGCAGTATTACAGTCGCCTTACCTAGTAAACCTAGAATGGATTAACCTGTAACATGCCTTCCTTGAGTGGGGACACATATTAGAAATTTACTATTCACTGAGGACTAAAAAGTCCCTTTGCTTGTCTACTTGATTTCATCCATCTATTTAGTTTAACCTCCAAGTTGATCGTAAATATGAAAACTTGCGAATTTACAGTGTCACTTTGGCCTCTGGACTGAACTTTACAACCGAACTAAAAGCCAACAACCTTTTCATATTCTCTATTTAATATTGAACAGTATTCACTATACTAATCCGTTTGCTTAGTTGTTTCAAGAAATCCCTTACCAACACAAACCACCTTCGACCCTCACTAAAAAGACTAAAAGTACGAAGAGGAAGTATGAACACGATCGGTAATACTTAAGGTTGAAATATGGCACATAGGGAGTTTCAACACAGAGAATTACAGGCAACTCTAATAAAAGTTTTTGACAACTCAATTCAAAATATAACTTAGATAAGGTCAAAGGGATCGAACAAATTCAAAATTCTTCCTAAATTAAACTAAAGCTCTTGTGAGGTTCGGTATAGAAATAGTTGGCAAAATTAGTCAAGTAGTGTGTGTAGTCTAGAAATTCTTAAACCGTTGCATTTTTTTAAATACAATTTTTGTAAATGATGAGTACTGGGGACTTTATTCATGAGTGCTTTAGAAGGAAATCGTAATAAAATAGCAAATAAAATGATGATATGGGTAAAGCTTTTGAAATTGTTACTATTTGTCCGCAAAAAAGATTTTTAGAAATACATTTTGTATCATTTATATTTTTAATAAAATATTTAAAAAACTACCTAAATTGTATAAAAAATGAATGTAGATATTGAATAAAAATATACCCCCTTTTAATAAGCCAATATGCTAAATGAATTCTTTGCGTTATCTCTGTTTCAGAAAACAAGTTTTTAATGAGCTTTTTTCAAGTATCTCTTGAAAATCAAGTATGCAAACTAAACTCACAAGTTATAAAAATACGTTTCAGAAATCCAGGTTAAGTCAAACCCTGAAAAAGACACAGGAGAAGATGATGGCAAGTAAAGTTTCGCGATGCAAGTATTACATGTATACCTACTAGAATATCTACCCGGGTATCTCTTTGTACGGATCATAATGTCACGGGAAAAGAGGAGTAAATTGGAGAGAAAGAGAGAGACAAAGTAAAAGCTCAAAACTTTCATCGTTCACTTTCCCTCTTTTCCTTATACACTTAAGAGTCGTCTATAAATAATTTTTTTGAAGTGTTTTTTTAGATTTAATAATTCAAAGTAATTCACATAAATTATAGAATTCAAAGGACACTGTGGGTAGCCACTTGAATTTAAAAGTTTCAATAGGCTCAAAAAGTAGAACAGATAGAAAACGTAACATTTCCAGAGGCCACCTCTTCAGCTTTTTTATAACCATAAAATCTTCTTTGTATAGTAAAATAAACCCTAATTAGCCAATATTTAAACAAATACTTATGATTAATTTATGTACAACCCTTTATATTAAAGTTGTCTCCTGTTCTCTCTCTGTGATCAAATCTATCCCATCCAACCCACCAACCCAACTGAGAAAAGCTCTACACTCTCTCCACCATAACTGCTTATCAAGGAAAAACCCTAACTCTCATGATAGTAGTGAACTATTATTATTACTCAAAAGTTTTACATACACAAGTTAGTAGTAAAGTGTTTCACGGCACACAGGGTCAACTTCGTTACAATAGAATGTAAGAGAGATGAGATGATAAGGCTTCCGTTTTTAGTTCAATTTTTGATTAATAGTGATTAATAACAAAGCTTTCAATTTTACTTCACGACCCACCAGTTTTAATTTTGGTGTCATTCATAAACTAAAGATAGCATTATGATAATACTACTGGCTGCACAAGAGGGATTTGTCTTACACTGCTTATTAAACTTTGACTTCTTTTTGAATAATCTGTGGGATAGTAAAATATTATCTCCTTCTCTTTGGTATCTACGTTCTAGACAGAAATGCTAAAATTTAAATTAAAAATAAAAATGTTTCGTTTAGAATGAAAGAAAGCAAAAAGTTGGTATAGACTTGCATAATAAGTTCATTCGAAACTCTTATAAAAACATGGGATCTTGAAGAGAAGATAAATTGAATAGTAAAAAGAAAAAGGTAAAGTTTATGAGAATCCAGAATCCGCATGCCATCATCTCATGATTAGAATTGTAACCCCAAAGGTAGAAATCATAAAGTAAGAGTATGCATAGGGATGAACACACACACACATGTCTGCAGTCAGAGTGAAAGTATCTGTTGGTGGTTTTAGACAGTGGTGGTGGTAGCCTTAGGTATGTGAAATGGTATGGCACACTGACACATTTGAAGTTAGTGGTTGTATGGTTGGCAGGCAGTGGCAGTAGTAGTAGTAGTCCTTGAATCGTAGTTTAGTAATGGGATTCATCCTGGGTTGAAAGAATAGAAAGTGTTTGCGAGTGAAAGTTTAAAACGGGTGAAAGTATACGTTATTGATGGAAATTGAGGCAAAGTGTTCTTCCTTTCTAGTCGAACTCAAACTGAATTGGCACAAAACAAAGTACCCAGGGAACTCATTTCACAAAACTATCTTCTCAATGAACATACTCATTCACTTTGAACATCACGTATGAGAGGTCGGATAGGATCATTATCGGATCACATTCATGAATCCCATTCTCATCACTTGCAAGAAATCTGAACCCAGGTTTTAATTATAAATTGTATTCCCTTCGTGCCAAGAGTTTAAAACATTGTACCTCCAAGCATCTTTCCTTCCAAGAAGCTCTTTAACTAAAGCGTTAACTTTAATTCGTTGAAAGCTAATAAAATTACGGAATAATTGAACCAAGATCTGTAATCTTTAATCATTTATATCCTTTTAAATTAACTTGGTCCTTCGTAATGTCAACTTCTTTAACCAAATCGCTTAGTGTGAATAATAAAACAAAAACATTTCCCCAAAAGTAACTCTGACCAGAAAGGCAATCATCAACTCAGTCCGACCTCAGAGTAAGATAAAAGCTATGCGGTAGTTGGTACTAGTATTAAGTAGTATTGGTAATAGGAGTTAGTTTATAAACACAATGTTGGTGACTTTAACCGACCCAAGTGTCATAGTACGATCTATCGATACTTGACTTGTAAACTTAAACTTTTCCAAAAGCCAACCATGCCATACGAAATAGCAAGTAAACTAGAATACACACCACCACAGATAATAATATTCGATTGGTGTAAACACGTCCGTCTGTACTCCTTCCAAACTTCAACCCTCACATCGTATATAATAATATTAGCTCTTTGTATACTTGAGTTACTTTTTGGTCTCTGGAAGTTAGAGTTCCGCTAATAAAACGGCTCTGTACGTTTTTCATGGTGTAAAACTTTTTGTTGTTGTTGTTTGTTCAAAGCGGTAGAAGCGAGTTAGTAGTAGTGGGGACTTGACTTGGTATGACTATGCAGTATTCGATGGAAGCCATAGGGAATGGATGGGTCGAATGAGTCCCTGCAGAGCCATTTGCAACATTTCCGAGATGACTAATCAAAACGGCCTGGGAGAGTAACGAGCACTTTGGCCAAAGTTAATTGAACTTTCTATCCCAACCCAACATATCTGCCTTTTATACAAAAGTAAAAGTACCTTCGAAGTAACTCTTTAACAAGTACCGTTCATACCCTCCAGCACCAGTTGTTTCAAAACCTTTTACAACCCTCACTTATTTCCTAACCCGGGGTACTCCACAAAATTCAATTTAGTTTACAGTTGAAGATCGGCATTTCAACATTTTTAATTCTTTTTCATTTAGGAGATGATTCTGAAATCATTTTTAAAACACTTGGAAGCAAAACTGCTCAGCCGTTTTGGAAAGCTAACTTTTTTCAAGTTTTAAGTCAATGAAAAAATGTGTCCACTACCAAGGTTTTTGAACACTCCGTAAAACTCTTAAATTTCTCGTGAACTCATGACTTTCGCTCAGCCTTTTCTGCCTATATTTTAATGGATTGAGCCCTTATTACCTCTCTCACCTTAATTTATCTCTTCTAACTAATCTCAACACCTTGAACATAAAGTTCACTCCAGTAGGCCATTCGTGCATCCCATACCAGTAGCAATAACCCTAGACCCTATATAACTCTGAAGTAGTCTGAACTCTAACCTAGTCCAAGCACCCACTCTCTCTACACTCCCAACCAACCCACCACCAGGGACAGCAGCTAGAAGCTCATTTACCAAATTACTCTTCAACTATCCTATTTACACTCACATTTTACATTTTGCCAAGTACTTTAGTTTACTTTAACTTTAGTGCTAATTCACTACGCACCTTACAAATTAACTCTTCCGGTCCTTGCAAGTAGTAGTCTTAAGCCAAGTCCTACTACCTATACCTACAACAGCCACCACCACCGTTTACCTTCATTTATCCCAATGGTTCCTTTAGTTTACAATTGGAACAAAACCCAAGGGAGAATCTTCTGCATGCATTATTTTATTGTTCGTAGATACATGTGCAGTAAGCAAGTTACGATGGACTATTACTCTCGTCTCGTATTGTAACCTTGGCTTTCTCTTGTTGTTCACGTAGTTGATACGATGTGCTCAGCCACAATGACTCCACGTGCTATTTCACTTGGATAACAGATAAAACTAACGAAGGTAAAATTAATGCCTTATTTTCATTGTTTATTGTTCTACCGGGTTTTATCCTATTTTGTTCTGATAAAATAGCACTAAATTTCCAGGTGATAAAATGCATAAAGGATGAAGTAAACATTTTGCTTGAATATACAAGTGGGCTTTTCCTATCTAGTTTAATTTCTCATATTCTGATTTCCCATTCAAGAAATTTTCCTTCAAGTTGTAAACTTTATTATATACTTATGGATACATACAAATATTATATTCGTTGACATTGTTCAGCACAAAGTTGAATCTTACAAAATAGTTATGGAAAGCAGTTCTAATATAAAATAAATCCTTAACCTAGGACACAATAATCTAAGTTATGAAATTGTAAAAGCAAGGAACGAATTTGTAATTACAAGCTTTCACCCCAATTTAAATAAGCTTTCTTTTCATCTCTTCCCACAAAAGTGTCATTATCATTTTTGTCTATTGAAACTCCTTAACTTTCACCTAGATTCTTCTTGAATTACGTCAAAGTGTAACCAGAAAGTTAAGCATAGGTAAGTTTATCTACCACCGGTGTACTAATCTACGCAAATCTGCACAGACAATGAAAACATACAGAATGAGGAGGAGGCTCTTCTATTTTATTATAATTGTAGGTTGAATGAATAGAAGGGTGAATGAGAATAGGATAGCAAATGCAAATGGGAAATATACATAATGAATGGGTGAAGATAATCCATGAAAATGCATCTGCTCTGTCTGACTACGGTTGCCTTTTGGCAAAAAAAAAAGACCGGAAAGAGAAAGGAGAGAAAGTTTTTATATTTGTTTAGAAACCATGAGCAATATTTTACACTTTGTCATACCCCACGTGAGGCCACATTTGACCGTGGATTACAACTGCAGCTAATAATGTATGGTGACAATAACCTATTTACTCATTTTCAACTATTTCAACCAAAGAAATACCAATGCCCTTTTTAAGGATTATTACAGCTTAAAAGATTTTTTTTCAAAGACGCCACAAAGCTTCGAATTATGGAATAAAGCTAGCTAAAAGTATCAACAAAGAAACTCCTAAGCCCAAATTGGTCATGTCATAATGTACCAAAATCATATATAAGAAAATAGATGCAATGCGTTGCAAATGCACAGTTGAATATGAAAGGAAACATAAATGATTTATGAACGAGCCCTTGAGCCAAAAGAATGTGAGATTAATTCGTGGAACTAAAGCAAAGGTCATAGACATCATCATCATCTCATGGTACTTACAACAGGAAATTAAGGCTCTTTAGTCAGCCTTGTCTGTCTGCCCTATGCAAGTAACTATTATTACTCCTCACTCCCAACTAATATCCCTAGACACCTTAAATTCTCTGTGCCAGCTAACATAAGCCAATGCACATTTAAGAATGCATTCACCAACACCAGTTCTCCTATACGATACCACCTCTCCCATTTCGTGCATCTAATCCATTTTTTAACAAAAGAGAAAGTACTTAAGCCATCTCTCCTCTCTCTAAAGAAGATAAGCCCATTCTTCTATACATATCTTCTTGTCGGATATGCATGCCTCAAGCTTTAGAATACCACTGACTGGGACTGGTGTGTGTAGCTAGCGTGGAGGAGAAAGAGAGATACTTAAAGTGGTGGTGGTGGTTGTGTCGTCCCCGATAGAGATAATTTATGGTATTTCTTATTTTTACCAAGCTACACCTCCGCAGGCAGTACTACACAAGTAAAGGGGATTAGGGATTTTTGCACACTGCTAGAAAAAAAGCCTACGAATGAACAAGATAGCTTTTAGCCTTCCTGCTTCCCTCAAGCCTGTCTTTCTGTCGGCCTTCTTTTACCCAAGGATCACGGGGGGCTAATAAGCTCACTTCACAAGGGTTCTTTAATAAGGGAACCCGGGTTTTCTCCAGCATTATACTCAAAAATACAAATAAACTACAAAATGTATTCCGGTTTTATTCTACTTCGTTCATGATCTTTGAATCCTGTACAAATAAATTGTTCAGAAGGGTAACGCTAATACATTATAGAATTCGGACACATTTGACATTTCCTTGAGCCCAATTTTCTTTAAAGTGTGAATAGCGCTAGTGAGATTAGCTAACTTGATCCAAACTCCGTATAACTTTACTACAAATGTTGAGTATGCAAAAAAAAACCCTTTGATACAGAAAACGACTTTCATTCAGTAAAATTATTTCGTCGTTAATAATTTTTGTCATGACATGTACAAAGAGCTAAATTGCCGTTTATGTTTACCTTCGACGGTCACAACCAAACTAATAAAATTACAAACCCTATGGAGAATTACCTTAGTCGATACTCCACTTCCAATTTAGCTCTAACTAAATAAAGCCTTTTGGAAATGTATATAAATATACATTTATCCTCATACGGATATATAAACGAGAAAATACACTTATCTCATCTTCAGAGAGCATTCGTCAACCCCAAATAGAAAAGCTTCGCTTTGTGTATAATGCTGGGAATACTTGTATGAGAGCTTATCTTACTCTTCAGTATTTTAGCAAGGATATCCGTCCATAGTGATGATGGTGGCCCGTAGTAAATATGGTGACGACGTAAGAAATAAAAAAAAATCCTCATAGTAGATACTTATACCTACTTTCATCATCACCACCATTCACCAATCCTTCCAGCTTCCAAAAAGAAACACGATAACACTTTTTACGTCAAACACAACTGCTAGTGTCGTGAATTTTGCAAGCTTCTCTTCGCTCCAATAATAGGATTTTCGCACATTGAGCGGATTTTCCACCCAGTTGCTACCACAATGCACACACTTAATTTGCTCAAACGAATTTTTCCTAAAATACTCAATGGAAATTTTTATCCTGTGATATTTACTTGCGCCATGAGAGTAAAATTTATTTTATTGGAGAGGCATTATAACCTTTTAGCCTATTTAAACTCCTAGTAAGATCAAGGATGCAAATTCCAATCTCTTATATTGAATTCCTATATAATTCAAAATGCGTTTGACTAAATTTTTAGTGTTTTCCTGTACACCATGTTCCAAAAACAATAAATCAGCAATAAAGCTCTCATGACCCTTGACCTAATAAAGCTTGAAACTGTTTCAAAAAGAAGTTTAGTAGGATTTCCAGCTCCCTGGCAAAACAATAATAATATTAATAATAATACGTTCTAAAAATTGAGTTTCGCAAAACCAAGGAAAACGTAATAAGTAAAAGGTTGGAAGTTGCTTGAAGGACAAATTCGCCTTGAAAAGTTGCCCTTGGAGTGACCCAAAGTAATCAAAAGCTCTTTGAACAAGATAAAAACTATAACTATCCATATATAGTGACCATTCCACTCAACCATAGATTAGATACTAGTATCCTACTGTGCACAGTTCATCGTCCATACAAAGAGCCACATCCTGGGTAGACATGGATTTTCGCACAAAGAAAAAGAAAGTGAAAAAAACACTAAGGTAAAAAAATATCGTCATAGCTGGAGAGAAAAAGCCGACCTGGTCTGGGTGGCTGGTTTACTTTCTATACACCATGCTTTTACTACTTCTATCAACTATACCGACTTGCCCTAACCACTGCCATTGTCATTATTATTGCCAAGTCAAGAAGATCTTTAGATTTCTTGTGAGTTGGTAAGTAAAAAAATGAGAAAAATTAGGTTTTTGGCACAAATTCATCTTGAACGAAGTCTATGGAAGAGAGAGAGGGCCACGGAAGCAGAAATTTTGGACTTACTTACTTTTCCACAAAATATAATGAGAGCATCCATGCACCCTGCTTCTGAAACACAACCCAAATCATACTCACTTACCCGCCCCACTACTCATTTATTTGAGTTCTTCGAATTAAAAAAAAAATATTGTATTCGGGTGGCATCAACTCTTCTAGTGAAATTATTAGGTGTGCGTATTATTGCTCAACATTACCATCAAATATTACAAAATATGGGCTTAATAGCTTATAGAGAGATTTTATTATGGAATATACGTTGTTCAATAAGATATAGACTAGGTCTCTGGTGAAAAAATGTCGAAGGGGGCAGCGATCTTATTCTGAGAGAGATAGATAGTGTGTCCGATAGAAAGAGAGTGGACTTGTCCTAAATCCTAAGGCTTTTCCGGGAAATGAACGTGAGCCATTTAATTCTGGCCGATTTGCCCTTTCTCCTCATTTATTTCTCTACATTTCCTATAGGAAAAGCATCTCATTTTCTATCTGCTTTCAATTGATGTCGGTATGTGGTCATCGGCAACATCACTTTCACTCACACTAATCATCATCACCAACCCATCTCATCATTTTTAGACTCTTTATTTTACTTAAGAGCCCAATGCACATACAAGGAGGTCAAGGGTTGCATCTTTACAAAATTCAGAGTATAAATTACTTTGAATTGGGGTTTCTTTGATATTTTCAATTAGCCACTCAATTTACTCTGCAGAAAATGTAACACACTGCAGCATACATTTCCTTTTAGAATTGAAACTTTCATAGTTATTTCTTTGAAATTGTAATTCTCGTTGCATCTGAGTGTATCAGTGTATGTATGGTATCTATGCAAAAGTATTGAGTTGTACAGTTCAGTATATATCTACCCAAAGTTCCCAAAGTTAAAAAGTCAGTTAAAGCAAGAGGACTTAAATCAATGACTGCAATGAAACAATAATAGCACTCTGTAATAATAAAGTCGAGTCTAAATGTGTGACTGAGTCTAGTATTTTCCCATTTCCTTTTCAACTTCCCTTCCAAATATCTCCTAAGGTCATCACATCAGTATAAAGAAATACTAATAAAAAATCCAATATACTATTACTACACTATATACTTTTAGTTGGTAAGTAAGGCAGGAGAAAGTGTTAGAAGAGAGCAGTTAGGACTGTATAATTAAGTTATTGAAATGGAATCAAATGTATGTGGTGGTGGAAACGAAATGGGGCCTAAATTCCGCCAATCCCTTCTCATAGAATTTTTATCAGATTTACCATTCCCTTATTTTCCCAAGGAATGAATATTTAACTCTTGTACTATTACTATTTGATCGAATGGATTTCCGATTGAAACTCTCACTTGCCAATTTCAATTCTAAAAAATCCAGTTTATGATAATATTCTCTACCTTGCATTTCAAAATTCTTCTATAAATGGTGGTACACTTGACGCAAAATAAAGAAATATATTCGAAAACTGTTATTTCTACAAGCTACTACCATAACCATCATGGACAACTCCGTATATTGAAAATTGGCAACGCAAGGGTTTGGGATTGCAAACAAAAACTTGTCTTAGTTTTTGCGCTGACTTGACTCAGACCTGAAATTCTGAATTATTTACAAGCTTTTCATATCATTACATTTAAAAATGACACTATAGATGGTTTTCACAAGCCGCGTCTTAAAGGATATTACCATTAGTATTTAAATTTTATCGAAATTTGCATTACATATAAAGGGCATGGATGATCTTGACATGTATTTCATAATGTGCCTATGAAATCACAAGAGATTAGAGACAACAAAATGCTTGTATTTTCCAACCCTTTTCATCAGTAGCTTCCATTGCATTCATATCAGTATTGCATTTATGTTCAGATAGCTACTGCAGATACTGCAGGATATGTCGTACAGCCATACAGCATTGGAACTCTCGCACTCTACTACAACGAAGGGCAAAAGTAATACAAGTAACGTGATGTAATTTTGAAAAGAGTTGAAACGACGTGATATGATCCAATTCATTCTGATGTTATGGGCCCTTCTGCTCAATGAGATGCAATAGGCTGGGTTCCTTGGTTCGTTGGTGTTGGTGGCAAAATCGCCTTCACGATAGTTTTTCTAAATTCGGTCAGAATATTTCGGGCGTGACATTAGCCAGGGGTACTTGCTATACCCTATAGTACATGTCTTACTTTCTATCTTCTTTCTATCTCCTTTGAAAGGGTCGTCTCCTATACTCTTCGGCCTTGGTTCTTGTAGCTTTTTTAGTGATCGTCTCGCATCGTCTTAATACTGCTAATATAACCACTACTATCATGATCCAACTCTTATAACACAGCCAGCACGTTACCACTAAAAAGCTATTTAGATATGTGCTATGGAGTAGGCGGGGAGGCCATGCATATCATTCAAGTACCCCATTATTGTAATAAATGCAAGGGAACTTTCTTACATTAAATGCTATTGGCTTAGGTGAAAAATAAATGCTACTTAATACTTACTGACAACCCTAATTGCACCAATATCTATCCTACAAAGCATTTTATTAATACGAAACAAAAAAGGTTTACAAATAAACCATTTAAACCGCTATACCGAAGTAGCAAAGCAAATATTTAATTTTTTTCCTTTCCAATGATACCCCATTTGCTATGTTTTTACCATGGGTACTTAAAAAGGTCCCTGAAGGGTCATAGACCCTTAAGAACCTTATTTCTATCTTGTACAAGACATTAGCTTTCCAATGATACCCCATTTGCTATATTTTAAGCATGGGTACTTAAAAAGGTCCCTTAAGGGTCATAGACCCTTTAGACCCTTATTTCTATCTACTACAAGACATTAGCTTTCCAAAGATACCCCATTTGCTATATTTTAAGCATGGGTACTTAAAAAGGTCCCTTAAGGGTCATAGACCCTTAAGACCCTTATTTCTATCTTGTACAAGACATTAGCTTTCCAAAGATACCCCATTTGCTATATTTTTAGCATGGGTACTTAAGGTCCCTTAAGGGTCCTAGACCCTTAAGACCCTTATTTCTATCTCCTACAAGACATTAGCTTTCCAATGATACCCTATTTGCTATATTTTTAGCATGGGTACTTAAAAAGGTCCCTTGAAGGACCCTGAAGGGTCATAGACCCTTAAGATCCCTACTACTGTTTTCCTAA
>JAQGAA010001716.1:0-14687 GCA_034696425.1 Isotoma viridis | reverse complement strand
GCACGAGGCGCATGAATCCATTGAGAGTCTCAAGGATACAAAGTTGAAAACAGATCCGTTTTTAAATATTTACCTACCAACCGCGGAAAAGGACAATCAAGGGGAACAAGGTTTATTCATTTGTAATACCTTTCGAGTCACGTTGGTACTCAAGGTCTCTGGTTACGTCACTAGATACAAACGTTCATAATTCTGAACAGAATATGCATATCAATCTACTATTATTGAGACGCTGGTTTTAATTTTATCTGTTAATCACACTAACCCAATTATTTTTGAAGTGTGCCATCATTTTCACTTATTACCCAACACTACGTATTGAGTGTTTCTAGACTCGTCATAAAATCTTTCATTAAACTTTCCAATGGAAAAATAATTACAGTCACGGATTTGATTTTGTGTATCAGATATGACGTAAAAAATATTTTCCAAGCCATCCCATCCTCCTTAAAATATCTTTATTTTCCTTGTCTAAAATTATATATATTGAGGAGCAAAGTTTCTGCATAAATAGAAAATACACGATCAATTAAAAACTTCTAAGATTAGCAATTTTTTCCATCAAAATGGGCACAGAAAAACCGCAATCGTGAAAATAAGTTTATAAATATTTCGTTTATTTTTAAAGTAACAATAACACCCACTTGGTGGCTATCAGAATGAAGATGGCTTATTATTGATGTAGTATAAACTGTATGTTTAATTTTTATTCTTTTCAAACCATTGTATCTAAAGTATGTTTTGCTGCATCGAAGGACGGTCAATACGGACCATTTAGCTGTCATTGGCATTTAGCATTGAGAAATTGAGTAGTACGTAAATAAAGGGGAAACCCAGTCGTTGGATTAACGTGAGTTGAAGAAGACTCTCGGAAACTCGTAAGTTGTTTATCATATGACAACTGTAGACGCAGTGCTACATATTCGGTAGATAATTTCTAAGCTTAAGTTTTAACAACATATTCATACTTTTAAAAATGTTTTGTGATTAGATAAATAAAACTAGGCGTTTACCTAATAACTTGCTTCTTGCTAGACTTTTTTCTTAACAAATTGGTCCTTCCAACCGGATCCTGACGGTTGCGTGTTGTTTCCTCAGGAATCTGTGTTTGCATATCATTTTTTCATTAAACACGTTTTCAAGTAATTCTCAAATTACCCCAGAAGCTTTCAACCTACCTTGGGTACGAAAGAGAATCACACCGCACTACAGTAGCCCCGTGGAATCTAAAAACACCCCAGTAATAAGTAAGTCTCAATCAAACCTACTCGGAAATTCCTCCTTTTCCACCTCAATTAAGATAGGATCACAAATAGCTCGAGCTTATGCATTAATATTGACAAAAACTTCCTCTAATTCCTTGCATTTTTTATTTACTTTACTTTAACCTATATCATCACCATTGCTACTATCAACTGCAACTTTGGGAACGGGATATTATAGTCGTATTGATGTCCAAAAATGACAACGGGATGATTGCCGGAAGGCACGTTTGGAAAACGAACTTCGAAATTCAATCCACATCTGCAACGTCCATCCATACTGGCATACCATTTACTGTCAGTGTTTTTTTAACACTAAATAAATAACTATATTATGTATACGTGTCATTTCTGATGTTCTTTTTTCCATGTAGTACCTTGTATGTGTCAAATCTGATTCGAGACGATTTCCTTTCCTTCAGTATGTTGAGTTCCATTTGAGACGTCAGTAGAAGTGCATCTCTCTTTTTTGGTTCTTTGAGCTTGGCCCGGAATTAAAACAAAGGGAAAAAATGCATATCTGACTACATTTTAACGTACATGTTTCAGGTAAGGTCAATGGCTTACAATAGTATTGATGTTGGATCGCTATAAACGCTCCAATTTACTTCATTTCTCATATCTTCAAAAAAATTATGATACGGATTTTAAGCATTTCTGCTCCGTTTTCCTCCATTACTGCAATCCAAAAATAGGTATTAAATATTCTTGCCACAATAAACTTGTCGTCCCTAAGGATATTCATTAATTAGACGTGTTTAAAAGAAATATTATTTAAATATTTATAGTTGTAATAATTATCTTCCAATTTCATTCACATCCATGCATATTGTGATGGGTTAAGTAATGGGTTAAGGGTATCACTGCAATCGTCATTACCGATAATGCTGGAACTTGGGAAGCATTTTGTTTAAAACATTTAATAGTGACCCCGTTAAATGATTTTTATGTCATGGGAGCAAACAGTTCATCTGCGTCGTGTGGCAGAATGACCTCTATATCATCTTTAATGGGCATTTTATGAGCATAGTAAATATACATTTGATTAGCTGGCATTCAGTTTACATATGTTTTCAAGTTTTATCTTTCTGACGAGGATGATGTTGGCCAAAGCATTCAAGCACAAAATTTTGATCGATGTGCACGAGATTCGTGTTTGATATTCATACCTTTTCTTTAATTATGGATCGGTATACATCCATGTGGCTCATTAGGGTTGTCAACATCTTCATAGTCTGTGTCAGATTCACTCCAATCAGCAGCTCGTAAATTATTTTTTCATTTATATTATTCATTAAAGCATTCTTAAAACATATAATGCCTCTTATAAACGGAAGATAAGCTGGAAGGTGATGGGTATAACATATTTTATTTACAAGAAATCCATGGTTGTATATTCGAACTTCATGTGTAGTACTTAAGTTGAAAAGAAAAACGATAATATTCTTTAAAAAAGGGCCTAAGTATGTCTGTCGGTCACAAATTACACATTTTTGACTTTCTTCATATAGGAACTGTGTGAGTTTTTCAATGTTTTTAGTCAATTGATGCTGAGGTACAGTCAATGAATTTCCGTAATTAACGTAGAAGATGAGCCAGATCCTTTGTAGAATATAAGAGTTTTTCAAAACGCCTTTATGTAATCCTTTAAGAATCTTTCCAAAAATAGTTAAGTTAGGTTAGAATAAAATTAAAAGTTTATTTCTTAACAATGAGTGCTGAATTAGTATCTCTGCAAAATGACCCAGCTGTACCTTGAGAATTGAGATAAAAAATTGTGGGAATCTGTTTTTACTCACAAACCCAAAGATTACAATATAATTGTAAAGAGCCATTCGTAGTACAATGTTTAGAAGTAATTTTACTAACTAACTTTGTAAATTAAATTAAATTAATTTCTACTATTATTTAGCATGTTTAACTGTAATTAAAATAACTACTACTATTATGTAATTGTAATTGATTGAAATTTAGTTAATAAAATAATTATGAGCCATAACGAGCCATGAATATATTTTATATGCTATTTATGATTTAGAAAATAAATTATTCGAATTCAACCGGGGTTTTTTAAAAAAAAACTTCATTACACATGTGGGACTATAAAGAGTAAAGTGACTGAGTGCATAATTTTTTTTGAAGTTTTAATTGTTGTTTTACATTTAAATTTAAAAAACCTACCTGTGCAACTTCCCTTAGCCCAAGCCTAGGGGTTGTTCTCTTTCTCGGCAAATATTTTTTTAAATTTCACCCTTTTTACAAAAATTTGAAAAACCCAGGGGGGAAAATTAAATTCGAAGTTTTATTTTTTTCCCCTTTTGCAGCACCCATGCAAAATTTCAACCTTCTGCGATGAATTAAAAAAAAACCAGTATGGGTCATCCTATAGGGTCTCTAAAATTCTAATCTCGGATTTCCAATATTGTTTCTATATACAACCCTCATGCAAAATTTCAGCCTTTTAGGACAAAATTTAATTTTTTTTGATGGCCGGTGGTGGTTTTTTGACTTCTACGGGTCAACCACTAGACCCACTATGCCCATCTTCGAACTTGGTTCCTAACTTTACAACATGTACCTGTCTGCCAAATTTCGTCTAAATCGGTCAATGCGTTGGTTGAGTTATCGTCAGACAGGGGGACGGACGGACGGAGAGACGGATATGCCAAATACATAAGCCCTAGAATCGGGCTTTTGTATTTGGATTTTATTGAAAAACTTAAAAGGTTGTGCATACCAGACAGGTAGGTTTTTGCACAAAGCAAAACAAGAGACTTTTACGAAAATTAAGTCGAGACATAGCTCTTCTATGATGGCAATCCTGTGGTTTAAATAATTTGGGTTTCGAAACTGGAGTTTGAGAAGGGAAACTATTGTAACGTTAGGACGGAGTTGCAAATCAGCAAACAAAACTACGACATTTATAATTTGTGCTCATATTATTTGGTGGCACAACAAATTGGTAAAACAAAAGTTAAACCATACTAAGAGATTTACAATAAACCGATTCGAAATAAGATCGGATACAAAATTTGTAACCGATAAACAACTAAGATTAATTAGATATTTTTCCGCACTTTGACATTTTGATGGGTAGGTAATGAGATGTTTTTATGTAGTTTTCATATATGATTTTGTTTTACAGATAAACTTTACCCTTTTTGCTCCTCCTCTATAAAGAACTTGGTTCGGAGCAAGCTTTTACCCAGGTATTTGTTCCAGGCCTTCCAGGGCCTTATTATAAATACTTAGTAGCAAGTTTGTGAGTCAATTTTATTTGTAACAGATGGTTCTTTCATCCATATACATGATTCTATGTGGTATGTTACGCAAGACTTAACTAAAGATTTAAAGATTTACAAAGCCTTACATACCGTTGACATTCCAATTTATACCTTTCGCACATTGGAATCATAATGAAAACATTATTTGATAAACTTAAGAATTAAATAATGATCAGGGCTGATATATATAAACTTCTACTTTCTTTTCCCTCTTTATCTAAATATGATGGCTAGTATAATTGCGTTGATCATGTAAGGCTTCGGTTGCAAGATTATGTAGGAGTAGGGTTGAAACGAAATATATAAACATGCATATGTATCAGGACAATGCAATCTTCTCTAGACAGTTGTGTCACTGCTAGTTGGTTCTTTACTTTTTCATGTTGAACGTTTTTTGAAAAAAATGTTTTTTTATATTAATTAAAATAAATTTTAAATAAAAATTTGTGACCCACTAGGGTAGGATTCGTTCGGGCTATTATGCGTTATCAGATTTGTGTCTAAGAAATGAGCAGATTGAGACACAGGATTGAATATAATAAGAGTATTATTAATGCCCCCAACCAAGAGCGTGTCCAGAAGAGAAGTAGTGGTGCCTCCCTGGTCCTCTCGTCCTAAAATACCCTGACGCGGGTGCACAAAGCTAGCTTAATCGATAATGCCAATCAAACACGATGGCACGTGTTATTACATCATGTAAACTTATATTGTATAACATCATCATTCATCAGTCACCCCTATATTATAAAAGAGGGGTTACATCCGTCTCCTTCCTATTGAACAAATTCTTTAAAAATTAAACAATTACATTAATTAAGATTTTAAATAAATTACTACTATATTAACGTAAAAAAATTAAATGTGTATTATAAAATCTAACATTATACATCAGAGGTATAATTGACTGTATGTAATGATTAACATGAAATGTATGATTAACAGTATGTAATAAATGATTAGGACTTTCAACATGTCCTTATCCTGATCGGTTCAACAGAAATACAGCATATTATAAACATGTTGTATTTATCTATATACTAAGGATTAAATTTATTTTTCTACTATATATCCTCCCTTGCCCAACAAAAAGCAAACCACTTACAAAAGAACAATAAGCACACAGAGCTCAGCAAGCGATTGAAGATGCCTGAGTAAAACAGAATTCTTCTAAGGGACTGAAAGAAAAAAAAACGAAGGTGCGAATTTCACACTTTTAAGTGAAATCTAAAAAGTTTCCTCTGAAATAGAACTCGTCTAAAAGACAAAGGTTAAGGGCAACAGGCACGCCCAAAAAATGTGATTATATGTAAACGAATTATGAATAACGGGTTCAAAAAAGCCTTATTATATGTAAATACGGAAAAGGAGAAAAAAAAGGATGTATTTGGGAACCGACTTTAAAACATGGCACCCAGAAGGAGCGCACCGGTAGTCAATTATTCGGAAGAAAGAATTTGTCTGGGTTATTTTATCGGTGGCAAAGAGGTTAGAATTGAAGAAAACATCCCCGATAATGATGAAGAATTGCAAATAAAGCAAGACATTGAAGTTACATCTGTGGTCGGCAGCATAGATAGTGGATTGACAAACATGGATTGTTCTGATTTTGATAAGGAATCGGAACTATCCTATGAGGGGGAGGAGGAGGTGGACTGGCTTGTGAACAAGGTTATAGATGTTCAATTCAAAAACGGGAAGACACAAGTAAGGGTTGAGTGGGGTGATGAAGAGGATATCCGACAAAAATACAACTGGATTGACGTTGTGAAACTAAACACGATGGAAACTTTAATTGATTTCGTTCAGATTAATGTATGTAGAGTGAGGGTTTTACTTGTATTCATTAAAAGTTTTGTAAAGAGTTACATTAAAATATTTTGTCATCGTCGTAGAGGAAGGAGATGCCATTTGTTGAAGCAGAGTTCGGATTTACCTGCCTTCCCGGGTATTGGGGAACGAGAGCCCGAATTCAAAAGGAAGGTGAAATGAAATAGATTTTGCAATGGCATTTTTGGAAATTATTATTTTTTAATTGTTGTGAAAGAGTACAAAATAATATGAAGTTTTTATATTATTTGATCATGTAAAAGAGGAACAATTTCTTATAAAACAATGGACACCTGGACATCGTAAACTTTTGGAAGGTTTATTTCTTTTTTATTTCTTTTGGACAGTATAACAACCATACTTTCCCACCGGTTTTCTGTGAGCAGGGTCTGTTTCGGCCGAATTTACAGGGTCTCCCCCACCACACCCCCTGGGGGGGGCCCTCACTAGGGGGTGTGGTCGGCCAAATTTTGTATACAATAAAATTTGATACAGGGCTAAAATACATTGAAATTGGATACTTTTTCGTATCCCTTACCCTACCTACCTAGACCTACTGTCTCTGTACTAAATATAAACGAGTTATGGTGGTGGTCATATGGTTAATAAGGTAGATAAGGATGAATTATAGACTTATTCAAACAAAAATCATTTATTGTCGTATTATTGTCGTGTACTCTTGACTTCAATGGAAATTTCTAATTTTTCTAAACAACTTTTAAAAATATTATTTTTACACACTTTTTAAGCATTTTCAAAAAAATTGATGGGAAATACTTTTAATTTTTTCTGTGGACATTAACCATTAACCATTAACATTTACGTGATCCTAGTTTTCATTTACAACATCTTTCTACTATTCTACTCTACTGCATCCACTTGTGGTGGTTTATTTCATCTTCATGTAGTCGTCCGAAGGCCAATATATTAATATCAATACCAGCGCCAGCAATACAACCGCATAAGAACCTCACATTTAAAAAAGCGCAGATTCTACAATATCATTGTCCTGCACGTCTGGCTCTATCACATCTTCCTCGGCGGGCTCATCACCAACGTTAGTCAACAATCGAAATTCATATTCCATTTGATCAATTTCTTCCATCGAAGGGTCCACATCAGCCACAGGCGCCGCATCCTCAGTATTAGTAAAAAAATTTTTGTTGAAAGCTCACAAACAGGTTCTGTGTTTTTTCGTTTTGGATGCGTGGGTCGATGGCCACCACCCAAATTCTTCGGATTCCCTGTATGCTTGCCCATCCAAGAAGCCGCTTATTTTGCGCTAGGAAATTTCAATATATTCTTTGGACCATTAAGGGAAACACGAAGCAAGTCTTCTAGTGTTGTATCAAGTAGACGAGTCCGACGAGACGATTTAATATGCTTGGTTTTTGAAAAGCCACGCTCGGACTCTGCTGCCGACGGGCTTATAACTGATGTTATTTGAAGCAATTTTTTAAAATTTGCTCCAATTTCAGCTCCTACATCCGAACTTAAAACGTCTCCCGAGAATATTCCAGGTGACTTTTTCTTCTGATCCATAAATTCTGAATTGGCCAAGTTGTACATGCAGTCCTGAAATTCAGTTAGCGTACTTTCAGTATCCAACCCAAACCTGACGGTCATCATACGGACCTCGTTTAAGCGAAATCGCCTTTCCAGCATTTCAGTGGCTTTAAAATTTCGAGGATATAGGGCCTCAAACATATCCAGTTTTCCTTCTGGAAAATAATTTTCTAACTGTTCAAGCAGTTCGTTGATCGCCTTTTGCAAATTTCAAAAGTTTTCAGTGCTTCCTCCTCTTGAATGAACTTTTTTCAACTCAACCTTATGTTGTTCTGGAGCTCTTCCCTTTGAAAGCACTTTTGTATACGTCCATCGAAAAGCAACAGATCGATCAATTTGAGACACAGATCTACAACGTCGAAAATTTCCTAGAACAGTGGGTTAGCACTCTAAATTCTGTATAAAATGTCCAAGGTGTTTCTGCGTTGGTGCATCATGCAGATCAGATGAAAGTTGATATCTTCAAGAGAGTTAAAAATTCCTGTAGCTTTTGTTCGGGCTTATCCGCTGTTCGTCCGCTGCTATAGAGGGTAACTCGAGCAGCAATAACGGCAAATTTGCACGAAGTCTTGACAAGCATAAATCACCATTCGTAGCCCAGCGTGTATCAAATGTGTATGTCAACCGGTATAAATGATTCCATTGTTCTACCTCCGCTAATTCGGTAATATGCCTTAGATTTTTTGCATGTTGGTTGGTGTAGAAAGTGGCTACTGTCTTTACCGTTGCTTCAAATTTCTGAAGTTGGCTCACACCATCTACCAGATGTCTTCCTGCTAAGTGTAATCTGTAAATGCGCATGTGAAAATTAAATTACATTAAATTGGTAAAAGCTATTGCAGCCCTTCTGTTATCATAAATAACAAAACCATTTAAAAAAGTACCTGTGAGGCATGCAGTGCACCCTGTAAAGTTTAGATTTATCCCCCCTTAAGTCTTCTGAAAGTAGAACACCGACACCTCCTTCCGAACTACTGAAAACGTTAACACCATCTGTTGAAATATAAATTAAATTTCGCTTTAGGTATTCCCAAAGGTCCGCAACGCCTTTTTCTCTAAACCTTTCCGAGTCTTCCTGAAACATCCCTCGTATTATCGTCAAGTAACCTTTAGCAGTTGAATCGACCCCCATTCTTTTCAGTCGGTACAAGTAATTCACTGGGTAATTATTTTCGAGAGTTTGTATCTGCATTATTAAAAAATCATGCCCAACAGAATCAACAGCAGTATCAAACATTAAAGACAGAGGTTTGTCATGTTTTGTGAGATCCTGTAAGAGGGTTAAGTGCGTCTGTTCACTGAAATGCCTCATATATTTTGGAGGTGTGTTTTTATCTTTATGGTGAAATCCCATGTCAACTCCGTACATTTCCATTAGCAAAACTTGAGTAGTATGGTGCACAAAAGGAGTTGTCATTAAAGATTCTGCATAAACCGTTGTCATCATCTGAGCAGTTTTTTGTTGTTGGGGATTTAGTTTTTTAAGGGCCTTTATTTCAGCTTCGGCTAAAGTTTTTTCCAGGCATTTTTGATTTTTTTGCTTTTCTGCTTCAGTAATTTCTTTATGCCAGCTGGATTTAGCAAGATGATGTTTAATTGCACGTTGCATTTTTTCAGCAGTCGTTATTCTTTGACCTTCTGGCTTAAAGAAATTAGGTTCGTAATTTGAGCTCATAGTGGCATCGCCATGGTGTTTGTGGCACAGTTTGCACCGCATTGCTATAGAATTGTCCTCCAAGATCACATAATCAAGCCATTTAATCAGGGAATTTTTATGTTTCTCCATGTAGCTTATTGGCATAGTTAAACTATGATCTTTGCGAAGGGCTCTCATCATTTTTGTCCAATCTAATCTTTCTTGCTGAGTAGGGTCTGCAGAATTTTTTGATTTGTTTGTATGTTCGGCTCATTTGCCAATTGATATTTTGTTGGTTTTCTGGTTTTAGAAGTGAGGGCACGTCATCTACTGACTCGCTGTAAAAAACGCCTTCTCGCAAATAGGACATTTCAGTATTTATGGCTTTGCTTATCGCATTACTTGTGAGAATAATAGCACACTCTTCCCCAGTGTCATGTGAGCCTAAGCGCTGTTGTTGGTATTCGTCTGTATATGAATCACAAGCGGTATGTATGTCAGAGGCCAAATCTTCTGGGAAAATACTAGCGCCGCAATCACATCTCTTTTTGCTGTTTGGAGTTTCCGGTGTAATCTGTTGAGTGGTAAACAATATGAAATCAGTTATAATCTGCATTTACATCAAAAGCTTTTAATTTGTTTATTTGAGTATCACACTACAAGTAGTATTGATTATTACTAAACTCAAAAAAATTCAAATTATCTTATATTTCTGAACGTACATCTCTTAATGAATACTAATAAAGTTATTATTATGATTATTATTATTATTACTTACTTTAAATGTTTCTGGTATAAATCCATCCAAGCTGGCTGTGCAGCGACTCATAGACATAGAAATATTTTCTGTTCAAATCTTTTTTATTCTTCTTAACAAGCCTGCTTTTTTAATCAATAAATTAAAAGAGATGAAATACTTGAATAGGATTAAAATGCAGATAACAAGAAATGGAAAGAACTTGTTTGTGTCAACGAGGTCTTTCCATCAAATAGGACTTTAGGGTGTTCATAAATAACAAAATAAGAAATTAAATAAAAATATAAAGTAACGTAAAGTTAAATAAGAAAACGATACATGCTGAGCAAGATGTAAAGATTTTTACTTGAAAAAAAATCCCAGGGGTGGTCGAATGACGACTTCATGTCACCATGAAGCTATAAAAATTAAAAGAGATAGTTGTTTTAAACTACATTCCTTTACTTGCAAAATAATAAGTCAACGTCGATCTGACCAAAAAGTTGCTTGCTTACTTGGTTTTTGCTATGCTTAGTTTTTCTAGAGTTTTTCTGATAAGTCAGTGAAGAAATGACTTTTGTCCTCTTCACTCATCATTCGATTCAGACTCTCTTAATAAAAATCTTTTTTCTTTCATGTTTCAAAATAAGAAATCTTATAGAATAAATGTAATTGAAAATTTAATAAGTATTTCTTATATTTATATAATATCCAAATAAGATTTGATTACTCATAATAAAATATAAGGATTTTAACTAAGAGGTATTTTAAAATAAATAATAACTTTAAAGAGAAACGATTTTCCAAATTGTGTATTGTGTCTTGTGTTTCATTCATCTAAATTCATCCGACTTCCGGCAAAATTTCATTACTGGTGACTACCTCTTGTCCTGTTGAAGGATGACCTCTGACCTGACCCCATCCTCACATACATAAGGACACGGAGGGACTCCAAGCTTCTACTGGGAAACCTAGTCCACAGCCATATCCACTTCCCATCTTCAGTTTCCTACTACATTGGTTTGATAAAAACACATTTTATTATCTTTTACTTCTTTACTTTCAAACAGGCTGGTTTTAATTTCAAAATTAATTATTAAAAGTCAATATCTTACCTTTTTACAAATTGTCGGTCGTTCTGTTTTTGCCAACTATGATTTTCCAAACGCGTAATAGGTAATGTTTATCCAGTTTTGAATTTGACCTTCGATAATGATAACAACAAGGGTTGTTCATACCTTCCGTCATTTTGTTACACTCTTCTGATTAAAGTTTTTCGATTATACGGGTTTTATTAATCTTCGCCGATTCAATACCAATGGTGACATAGTTCGGGATATTGAGAATTCCTCAACATTTGTTTTACTTCTATAAGCGAGACACCGCTTATTTAGAAAAGTTGGTGAATTAATGGACAAAAATCCATATTGCTTTCACTAATACCTCATTTTTAGGATTAATTTTAATGCTTTGCATCATCCGATGAAGAACGGTGAATTGCTTTCTCATCACAAAGTTGTGCCGTGGTGAAAAAAGTGTAAACTATGATGGATGTTAAAGCACATTACTAATCGAGAAAAATTAAGTAAATCTTGAACTTCCTCAAGTAGGAGAGACGTTCATCAGATCACTCATTTAGTAATAGGTCAGTCACAATTGAATAGAATCTGAGAAACTTCCTTGTTCCATAATACTGAGTAAATAACACTCCGATTATGATTAAATTACTGCAAATGTCTTTATTTTCACATTTACGGACATTTTAGAACCTTTTAATAATGCACAAATACAACAAACAACGAATTACAGGGAAAATTTCCCATGATGAATTGTAAAGTATTAATTAAAAATTGCAATTACTTGTAAATAAAACAGAGTTATTAGCACAAATCATTGCAAAATGACCTAATAATTATAAAGCAAACTTCACAAAACGATACATCTACAAATATTTACTATTTAGGAAAAAATGAAGCAGTTTTTCTAATTTCTGTAAGATATTTTGTAGCCTTGACACGATTCCAGGTAAAACCAGTTATATACCCTGTAAAAATGATTATAGTAATGACAGATAAAAATAAATGAAGGTTATTATTTAGGTCAATTAATACGACCTATTTTAATAGTAATAAAAGTACCTCCAGCAGTCAAGTTTCAAAGTATAAATAGCAACTGAAATTAGTAAAGACTCATTATATCATGAGCATATCACATACGATATCTTTAGCTAACAAGCGAGTTTTTTACCTTCAGCTTTAGAAACTTTGCTTAAAAAATAAAAATGCAAGATAATTCGGATTCTCGAGAAAGTCTAGAAAGCCAAGATATGGCAGCAGCTGAGGAATTTTTCAGCCCTTTTGTCTCCACCAGCAAAAACGTACCACAAGTTACTTACTCCAACATTTTTACCCAGTCAAATGAATTCGTTTATTGCTTCTACGGACTCTGCTCCAGTGTATATTTTGGAACAGCTTTTGGAAAAGTTTAAATCCAACGTGAATGAAACTTAATTTTTATAATTCTTATCTCTCTAAAAAGTGTGGTTTAGTTTTCTGCAGACCTCATTATGATGAAAAACAAGGCATGTATTTTGTTTACTTTTGCAAGTTTAACCCTTACGGTGAGTCGAAGGAACAAAAAAGGACTCACATGAAAGTAAGCCGCCGAGACCTTGGATATTTTATCAGCATACTTAAACTAAATTTAAGTGAGCTGTTGGATTCTGCCAGCAATGCTGGAAATATCAATAAGCTGGAGGGTACAGAATTTGCAGAGGTAACTGATCAAACAACAAAGGAGTTTTGGCATAAATCGTTAGTAAATTTTTTGGTCTATGGGAAGCTGGGAGTTTGACCCAAGATTAACTCTGATGGTCGGAAAAGTATTGCAATTTGGACCCCAAGAAGTTCACTTTCAGTAACATTTCAAACCTGGATTGGGAAAACAGTGTCCCTTTCAATCCCGGTGTGTAAAGAGTTTATAGCTGCCCTGGAAGCATTTCAGGTTTTTATTGAAAATGCAGTCTCATTTAAGTTTTGAAGATATTTGGAACATGCTCTAAAACAATATTTATCCTTTTTTATATCCATTTACGTGCTTTAATAAATTTCATGAAACCAGTTTTTAGTTTTTTACTCTTAATTTGTTTATTTATTTGAGTTAGATCCTTATAAGCTTTATGTACTTGCATTCATCACATTTTTGGAACAAAAATTAAAATGAAAAATAACAAATAATACGTTTCGATTTTCGGGAAAATTTATTTAAGTTTTTCTAGAAATCAATTTCAAATTAAGTTATTATTTCTACAGCAAAAAATATTATACAGATGGACAAATTAGCAAAACCTCCCTTGTGTTGGATCCGTTTGAGTTTACTTCGCTATAATTAATAAAAATTTGTTTTGAAAACATCAATAGTATTAAATATTTCAAATCTAAACGAATTTAATTACCAGGCGGTTTTAGTCATGCATGTGATAAAGTTGATTAAAAAGGCCTGGTCCTTCACGTGAACATGTGCTTTAGCATCTCTACCCTACATTGTTGTTTGAAAACAAAATTTTTTTTGTTTGCATCTGTCAATTTCTCTGTTGACATTTTCATTTCATTTTGTAGCTAAGCTACTTGTAAACTTAATTCCCTGGGTTTTTTTCCTCATTTAGCAGCAAAATAGAGAGCGCTGCAACTAGTTTTTAACGCTGTTTTTGCTTCTTCATCCTAGATGAGGATGTTAAATCCTAAAACTGTATTATTAAAATTAGTCTCGAGTTTAATTAGCTCAGACTTGAAATGATCCCCTCGGTTCACTTCACTGTCGACCCTCAACACTAAAAAGTTCTCGATCTCGTCGCAAGTCCAAGATATCAGCTTCTAGGCCCTCAATTCTTGAGCGAAATACTTCCGTAGTAAGATGGTCAAATCGTGTTGGAGGAGGATTTATCAAGTTTTCATAGATAACTTCTAAATCAGAAATGTCCTCGTCACCGGCTTGTAAGAAGCAAAATTGAGTTTAAAATATTATATTATAAATAATAAATATTATTACTATTATATATTTGTTTTTTAATAGTATTTGCTTGCAAATTACTTACTATTATAGCCTTCGTCTTCAACTGACATGCTTGACCACGACACAAAAATGAATTTTATCAAGGAAGAAAGAATCGTGAAAATAAAAAATAACTTCAGCATTGAAGTTATATACCTTTGGTTTATTGTAATGTAGTTATACTGATGAATTTTTAGTCGAGTCTGTTTATTTTTATACTTTTTTATTCATGAAATTTTTTAATAAATTACCCATCATTTTTATGTTAAACTTAGTTTCTATATTTTTAACTATATGTTATTTTGATTGCTTTTCAAACATATCAA
>JAQGAA010001715.1:0-14687 GCA_034696425.1 Isotoma viridis | reverse complement strand
AACGTTTTGTTTTGCTTTAAAAGTTTTTGTTTTCTCTTAGTATTTTGTCAATCTTATTATGAAAAGTCATTGTGGAATATGTGGTACCAAGATAACAAACAACATAAAGAGTCTAGAAAAGTCCTATAGGTCATTTTGGGTAATTTAAGTCTTGACACAGAAGGAAACTACATGATGCATTTGATGCGGCTTTTGCTTTAGAAGCAGGAAATATGCATTTAACATATTCCTCAGCAAAATCACATTACAACAACCCAAGAAGTCAGCATTTTCTTTAACATTCTAGAATTTTTTATTCAAATGGAAATTTCCACACATATTATGCATATAAATAAAAAAACGCACACGATTACTCACGCATTTAGGCAAGTATGTATAGTATATACGCATAGAAATAGAAAATGAGAGAAAAAGAGATGTGACATTTCAAGAATCTCATCTCCAAAGAAAATGAAATATAGCCTAAGAGGTTATGATTTAAAGTGAATTTGTAGAAAAGTGAAATCTGGAATATATTTCGCAAAAATATATGAGAAAGAATAAAACAAATTCTTGGAAATATTAGTGCAAAGGGGAAAGTCAGAAGAGACGAGTATCATACTACAAACACGTACCAAGGAGAAATTCTTATCTATCATTGATCTTATACTTCTTTGCCTTTAAGGGCTATCTATAAATTACACGGTAGTTTTCTTTCTGTTTTTCTCCACTGGCTTTTTTCCGGAAATTGTGAATAAGCCAGTATTGAATTTACCTTTGGAAATATATTTTTTTCCTAAATTTCACCTACCTAATCAGTAGGGTTTGAGTCAAGTAAGGGTTCGAATTGTAACGGAATACAAGAAAAATTTCAAATCGTGGAACATTAAGTTTTGCAAGCACTACCTACTATTACTTTGTAAGGGGAATGATTGTAATAAAAAATTGGAATTTGCATTGATAACACACACACCCACACACGCATGAGAGTAGATAACATCAGCCGATGGGGACTTTTGGCAAATATTTGGCATCTTATGAGACCAACTTTATTTTTTACCTCTTTTCCATAAGTTCAGTAAATGATATTAAGGTATGTAAAAGCAATCGGACATTTCCCATTTCCGTCAAAAAATGAGATATTTCAATAAGTCCTCCTGCTGACTTCTAACAAAATATATGATTTCTTTGTTCACCACGTTTGTCATTGCCAGGATATTTGAACTTTTCACCCGAGTGAGAGATCACCCTAGTTGATCTTGATTTCCTTTTTGGTTTTATTGAAGAATGCGTATGCCTATATAGACTCGTCCTTTGCTTGTATATGCTTAATATGGTGTTTGATAAGTCTAAGGTACACAATTTCCCATCTCTTTGGCATTTTTTAGCTTCAAATCTAGAATTGTTTATTTTTCCAAACTAAATTGAACTTTTTCAAAGGTTTTTGTTCAAGCGAAAGGATTCCCAAGTAAATCTGACTCAAGCGAGATCTTTTAGTGTAGTGACTTTAGTCAGTGTTGTTAGTACCAAGAGTAATACAAGCATTCATGAGTGTAAGGCAAAAGTACTTTTTTGCGAAAAAACGAGTTCATTCTTTGTGATGTTGATGTTCTTTTTCAGTAAGAGATGCGTTTTATTTTTCTTACCCTTTACTTCCTTTCTTCCAAACTATAGTAGAGTTGACTTGACTGACTGACTGACATTTTTTCCCTTGACTGTTTGATCACTACATAAAAGTAGTGTTAGCACGAGCATGGGTGACAGATGGAGGATTCTTTACCCGGACATTTCTCTAGAATTTGGGTGTTACTGTTGTTGATAGTGGTAGTGGTGGTTGTCTTGGATTGAGTTGGAACTTAGAAGAATAAGAGAATGCCGAATGCGAGACAAGTCGTAAGTGTCAGACCGAATGAGTTTTCTCCCTTGTCAAAAAAATAACACTTTCGGCTTTCTTTTTCTCTCATACTGTTGGTTAGTTGTGACTTGTCACACGTGGGATGATATGATCATCATCATCATCCCAACTGCAACAATGATGGTACTCTAGTATCACGTATAGAAATAAAAAGAGTTTCTCCAAACCTTATGGGAAAGGGGTATCTCACAAAATCTGTCATGAATCGAGATCTAGATGAAGTTGGATTTTTTAGAAGCTTTTGCCTTTTTTCTTGTCGCAAGGTATGTATAGTACGTGGGTGACAGTTTCTCTCTGATGGCATAAGACTCATTCTGACTTTCTAAAGCCCATTTTGATCCTTAATATTTGATTCGAATCATATCTTTATAAATCATACGTGTCTTTGGTCTCCAAAAAAAGTATTCATTTCTTATTTTGCTGACTCTACAATTTATCATTTACGATTAGGTCAAATTTACTGTTAAAGTTGGATGTGGAATGGGGAAATGAGATAATTATTGCAAGCATGTATATTTTACAACTCCTTTTCTTTCGACAACACTACCTGAAAGCCTATAATAGTCTACTATGCGGGGAAATAACTCATCTTTCGAAAAACAAACACAACCTCCCTTTCAACCCTGCTGTTATTTTCTTTCACACCCCTTTAGGGTTTTTATTCCAGTGTTGTTTCAGTAGATTACAAAATTTACACTTAGCAAGTGTAACAATACTCGAGGTGGTGAAAATAAATGCTGGGATCAGTTGTGTATGTGGGCGTAGTGTGTTTTGTTAGACGTGTAGTAATTTGTCCGGTTTCACGCAGAGAATTTTCTCATTTTTCCAGCTGTGCCTTGAAATTGATTCTTTTACTTGGGGGTACATATGCATGTGCGGTAGTATATGGTTTAACTTTTGCTACCGGAATTCTACCCGCTCCGAAAAAAAGTCTAAATATCTTCACACTCGCACTCTCCCATAGTAGATGGTACAAGGATAAAAGTCTGTCTTGATATACAAAACATGGAAAAAAGCATATGGATCCGACATCGGATCATTTAGCTTGGAATGGTACGTTTGATATTAGGTACTTGATGGTATATATGGAGTGTCAGTGTAAATGTTGAATGTATAGAGGGATGCCCGGGGTGCGTGTGATATACAACAAGGGCAACAACTCAGCCAGAACAGAAGACTTCTGATGATGATCATGATGACGAGGACTACTACTTACTATATGATGATGGTAATGATGATGATGATCCCTCGTCTAGCAAGTTGGGTCTGGTCGGGTTCGTTTTCAGTTTTAGATAAGTTGGATCCTTCTGCTAAGGCCTAGGAGCAAGCCTTCACGCTGTTTTCAAATGATTACTTCTCCTATATCCAGACCTAAAACTTGTCCTTATAAGGAAACGAAAGTTCAGAAATATTCAAAGTTATATAGATAGAAATAAAAATAAGCTTCTGTTCGGCTGGACTAGTATTGCCATCAGAAGTAGAGAATTTTTTAGCATATTCAGCAAACTTTTTGGGACATTTATCTGCATAAGAAGTAATATTTATGTTACTGAGTGAAATAAGAGAGCCGGCTTTTGCTTCTCGGGTGGATGATGGTAATGATGGAAGTAGTAGTGGTAACAGGGTGGATACTGGTTACATATTAAATTGGTTAAAGGAATTTGGTAAAGATTACATACAAATGGAAAGTTTCACTCTGGGTTTAGAATTCACACTAAAGGCACTGTGTAGAAGAGGAAATACGTAGGAAAGAAAAGTACCCGGGTTGATTTCATACTGTTTAGTAACACTGAAACTTTTGCCTCGATACATTTCCGAAGAAAATCAATTTGTCTCGTTTTAAGCTTGACATTTGCCAACAAACAGGAAAGACGGATTGTAGCATTTGAGATTACTAAAGAGTTAAGAGATCTTTTAGCTTTAGGCAAAAGCCAAAACAGATGTCAAAACAGTAAAGCACTTTTTCTAAATTAGATGAAACGAAGAGGCAATGACTGGTTAAGTTAAAGTGACGGAAAGAAAATAATTCGTTCCGATTTTGTACAAAAGTGTGCATACAAAATGCATTCGCATGCTGGTATAATGACATTAAAAAATGCATAGTAAGAACATTTGGTACTCGCTACTGTCGCTACTGCAAAAATATCAAAACAAATGACTACGTTCTTCGAGCAGGTTCCCACATTAACTTTCGAAGCAAAATCCCACTCCAAAAAACTCAATACTATTTCCAATCACGACTTTTCCACAACTTTAAGAAATAAACCGATTAAAGTTTCACCTAATCCAATGCAATCACTGAGAACAGTAATCGAGTCTCAATCTAATCTTCGTATCATCAAACCCTCAGAGTATGTAGGTATGTAAGACTAAAGGTGGTGGTGTACTTCTAATATTAAGTAAGAGATTCTTGATTTCCAATATACATTTAAACTAAAATCAGTAGTCTCAATAGTAATACCCAATCCTATACGTTTGACTTTCTCTTCCGACTTCTCTCTCTCTCTCTCTTTTAGTTACGGAAAAAACTTTGTTAATCACCGAGTGTAATCAACTTTCCCATAATTCTTCCCTTATGGGTTGAGTCCAATAGAGAAAAAAAGCTCATCAATACATTCTTGATTCAACATTGTACTACTCTCATCTCCCTTCCTACCTTCCTTAGACTTCGTTTATTTTAGCCTTTTGAGTCTTTCTTCAGTCTCAATCTCACTTTCGGTTAAAGGTCAATAAAAACTCTTGCCAAGAAGTTCCTCCCTTTACTTTCCCCCTTCTGTTCTTATCCCGCACTATAAATACACACATACACACACTTCTTTTCAAAGAAATTAACCAAGAACCAACTCTTGCTGAGCTTATATATGTGTATTTTCACTGTTCGTTAGCACGTTTTCCTTTACCTCAATTTCCACATTTTCATTAACGGCAACCACACATTTACCATCTTTCATGCGATGAGATGTGATGCAATCCAGCATTATTCCTCTTTATAGTAAAAGCACATATATATATATTAAAGTTAAGTAAAAGACGTTTTCAAGAAAAAAGATCCAGAATTCGTCCCTAAGAGTTGACTCAAGTGAAACGATTACACCCTACTCGGTTAGAATCCCTACGAGAAAAACTTAAAAAACTAGTGTGTGATTACTGCGGTTCGGGTTTTCTAGAGAAAACTTTCTAACTATTATTGCTTCTGCTGCTAACTACTCAGATTAAGTGAACGTTAAAGGATCAATGATCACATCGGGAAGAAAAATCTTTAGAGTTTGGAACCTACAAGGAAAAAAGGGGAAAACCGTGACATTCCGGTAGTCTTAAATCTTCTGAATAATCGGATAAATCTTCATCCCTCTTTCTTCTTGCTTCTTCTTTATTCTTTGTTTTGTTTTTTCAGCCGGTGCAACGTGAAAAGTTTTACACACCAGGCCTGGCTAAATAGATAGAAATGCATTTTGGTGAAGATTTAGTCCATTTTTATTCCAATCGAATCCTAGGTGTTAAAACGGAAGAGGGGTGGGGGGTGTTGAGTAAATAGACAAAGGGAAGATTTAGTTAAAAGTTAAAGGTGGTGGTGGTGGATCAGAGATGAAGATTTTTTTAGTTCTTTTTTGTAGATTTTTCTCTTCTTCGGGAAAAAATTGAGATGAGACTAGACACCACGTTTTTTGAAGAAGAAAAAAAGAGTACTAAGGTGACGATAGAGTATGGGTTTGTTTTCTTTAGTAAAAGTGTCCTCTGGGAGCTGTTTCAATGTTTGAAATGGGGAACATTAAGAGCTGCAAGAATTAAGTGTTAGGTAGGTTTGCCATTTCATTCTGGTATCATGTATGTATATAGAGTAGAATAGACAGTAAAAGATCGTATTCGTATGGACGAGTGTGTGTATGTGCCTGCAGTGTTAAGTAGAACTAGAGTAGACTTTTTACTGCTGAGTTTTCACCTTTTATTACAATTGGGAATGCATATGCTATTTTAGTTAGTGATGTGAAGTGTATAACTCTGTGTGTAAAAAGCCCTTTTACATTGTAATAAAAGAGATTTAGGGTTCTTAACGGGGAGTAAGAGTTTCCTATGTGTGTATCATTTTGAGTCACGTTTGGGGATAAAACGTACAGGATATAAACTATAATATTGGTAAAAGAGAATGATAAGTCTACTTTCTCCATGTATTCTTTAATTCGTTTTGTGATCCTTAAATTTAATGATGAAATTACCTCAAAAATTTTTGTATGGATTTTGTTTGACATTTCAAAATTGAAAATGTCTTTTGACTAACCTATATAAAATGTGGTTAAAGAATGTAGGAGTATTTTATGTGGGTGGACTCTTAACAAAATTGTTTACGAAAGAACACTATGTTTTCAACAAATTTGATTCAGAGAAAAACAAGACTTCTTTTATCTATTTATAAAATGTAATATTCCTCCACAAGCCTTTCATCTGTGCTTTAACAAGCGTAGGAGTAAATGAAGAGCCCAGTAGGCTGAAAGTCAGTGTTAAACAAAGGGCAAAAATAGCAAAAAAAGTATAAATAAAATCAAAGCATCATCAGTTGTTATAAAACAATTTAAAATATCACTTAGGGACAGTTATTTCGTTTATCTGATGTGCTTTCATTCTAACATATAAATTTTGACAGAAGCCTTTTCTATTGATTTTATTAAATCATGAACAATATTACATTTTCATTCAATAGAACATGCTTTAGATTCTTTTCTATTGAATTAAATTTCCTGTGAAAAATACAACTATTTCAAGCCCACCTTTCTGTGTATTAAACTTCAAACAAATAATGTTATTATTATTATTGCTGTTATGTTTTAGTATACAATCCTTTTCAATTCGTTTGCATTAAAAAGAATTTAAAAAATGCTATTCCTCGTTAGTAACTTAGCATTCTTGCTTACGTCAGGTGAAAGTCATTACCTTTAGATTTAGCAACATCAGGCAAACTCTAAGCAAAAGTAAAAAGCAAACCACAGAATTCGATTTTTATGTTATGTACTCTTCCTAGACCTTGAAGTTACAAAGCACATGAACTAGTAAAAGTGTAAGCACATTGAATCGAACAATCGGGTAAAGACATTGTTCGTATAGAAAAATTTGAAATTCTTTGAAACGATCATCATCAAAAGTCAAAGAAAGAAAAGCGGAGTCAACGAAGTGAAGTGAAATAAGCAAAATCGCTAAGAAATTCTGACTTTGAACGATTGGAATAGAGCAATCATGTGTATAAAAAGGGTCAAAGTACGATTCATTCTTGATATTCTTGTGTTCTTTCCTACTGCAGCTACCACCACCCACCCACCGCATATATTGCATAGTTTCAACATAAAAACTCGTAAGGTTTTATGAAATCATTGAATGAGTGCCGTAATACAGTATATACTTTAGAGATGTTCAAACTCATACGAATTCTATTTAGTGAGATTGACCCGAAGTGTAATTCCTATTTGATTTATTTCAATAAGTACTAATAGCATGTTTTAATTTTTCTCTTTCCAGGTAAGAAACGCCTCCATTTGATGACCCTTGACCTTACAAAAATGAACTTTCCACTGTATCAAATACATTATACTCTGATAGGACTACTACTTATTATAACCAGTAAGTACTATATAGAGTCTTCTTCCACGTGCTTTCTCTTGCTACGACTTTCTCCGTTATCGTTATCGCATCGACCACTCGGCCAGAAGGAATTGAGATTTGGACTTTGGTTTCACTACAGATTTTTTTCTTTCCTCTTTGGCCACTTTACATAGCCAATATACAGGAAATCTGCTGTGCAGATACTACACGAGATCAGTTAGGGTATCTAAAGCTCTATATTTTATACACCCGCAGACATTTGATATCAATGCATTTATTTTCCAGCCTTTCAGCAACAAAAAAAGATCTAAATTCATAGCCGCTTGTTAGAGAGTCTCATGTACCAAGCTATTGCAAGCATAAGAACAGCAGCAGAACCAGTAGTAGTAGTAGTTTTGGTTATCTTGGTTTATCTAACGGAAGGAACACTGGGCACTTTGCTTTTACTTTTGTACTGCATTTGTATCAGAGATAAGTCGTGAAGATTGTGTACTTTAAGAGGATACTGATATAAATTGATATCTACCGCAAATTTAAGAATTGTTGCCCCTGAGGGGTTAGATATTCTTAATTTTGCGCTGTTACGAATGCGAATGTTACATCATAAAATTTCAAAACTAACCTTGGGAAAATAAAAACCCACTAACTATTAATTCTTTCGTTTTGCACTTGAAAATAAAGTTGTGGCCTTTTTCTTCATGCTGCATGGAGTTGGATGCACACACATATATTAAACCCAAAGTCACTTGAGTATGAACTCGTGCATACAATCTTAGGTATTTTATGTACAACAAAAAATTCTAGAGTTGTTGGTTGTATATTGTGCTACTTAGCAAACACACACACGATATTTCTAGTAGAATTTTTAAGAAAAGCAACAAAACTTGCTGTGTATCACTAAAAAGCTCTTAAGTATCTTGCACTTAACTCATGAGAGACTTTCTTTTGGAGAAAAGCAAACGTCAAGAAAGTTATAGAGAAAAAATCAATTTCTTGGCAGATTTCCCTCTGATATCAGCAATTTTTTTCTCACTGATTGTAACCATTTCATTCAACTTTCTTTGTATCAGAACATTTTTGTCTATTTTATAGAAAAACTCAGTTAGTGCATACCAGTAGTAGTAGAAGAAGCTTATATAAGACACCCATCTCTCTTTATCAATATCTTTCGCCGTTTTTGTCTTCATTTCTTAAACTTATGTTTTGAAGTAAAATCAAGTAAAGAATTCTCTTTCTGAAAGTAGGAAAGGTTTATGAAGCATATCCTATGCCCATATGTAGCTATCATAGTTATTAGGAGGAAAAGTTATGATTTACTACAAGAAAGACGCTAATTACTGCAATTTGTGAATTCTTTACTGCATTGCATTGGGATTGACATGTAAAAGAGAAAAATAGGCTTTTTTTATACAAGTTCAGAATCAGCTTGTGTATAATGAATATTTTTTGTGCAAAGAGAAAGTTGAATGAAATGAATGATCAAGGATTTTTCAAGATGAATAACCAACCATGCTTGGATTTTGCTGTATCATGATGATGATGACTGGGGATGGATGAATAAATGAAACCCATCGGGTCTAATCCTACCCCGAAAAAACGATGATAATACATTATTCGGGCATTGTAAATCCGATCTCTATTATTGAGGCTTCCGTCAGCTTTATTCTCGTCCTCTTGACTATTACAAAACTGGCCAGTGTAGTCTTTGTCCCTCCTTCGTCTATTATGCTTTATCCCAACGGACTTTTCCTCTGCACAAGTTTCAAGGTCTTTAATGATATGAGATAAACGGACTTTTTGAAGCTGGTTACTAGTGGCAGTGGGAGTCTAATATGGTATCTTCAGTGTGTGTGTGTGTGCAGTCAGTAGTAGTGGTCATTTAATGCCCTGTAGGGTCAATGGCTCACATCTTTCACGGAAGTTTTGCTCTCAAACCTACAAGAGCTGTCCAGAATCAGGAAGGATATGGCCTTTCAAATGTAAATTGTATAAAAAACGGGGAAGAAGTTAATCCTGTGAAAAATGTTAGGTAGTGAGGGTATTATGCTTGAAACTGAATTGTCTTTCTTAAAGAGGGGGAAGGAACGGAGGGGATGTCTAGTGTGAAAAATGGACTTCTAGAAGTGGTTTTAAATTTGAAAGATTGTCAGGATTTTCGAAATTTGTTATGTACGTAGTATATTATTATTATCTAAATGCAGGGTTAAACTTCCGATTTGAATCGACCTATTTTATTAAATGATCACTTACTTTTTAGATACTTGTGAAGCTGAGTGGAGTTTTTTTTTAAATCAGTAGCCTAATTTATATAAAAAATATAAATTCTTTAGAGTTTGAAACAAAACCCGGAATCAGGGCTGGAATTGAATCATCTAATAGCCACATAGATTTTGATAAAAATGGTAAAATTAATGCAGTGGCAATAAATTCACACGTTTGTAGAAATCCTTAAGACATATTTAAGATGATGCATTGTCTAATATATAGAGAAGCAATAAAAATTTTTTACCTTCTTCTTTCTAACCATTTCTCTCTTCCGGACATTTTACAATAAGGTTCTTTATCTATCTATGGTGAAAGGTATGGAGAGGCTAAAACCAAAATGGTGTTGTACTATTACACTATAAAGTGTTTATAGGTTTCTCTTAAGATGGTACTAGATTCGAATGTGTATGTGGTGTCGGCATAATCGTACTACTTCAGGCAGTGGGCTACACACCATACGACTGTATATATTTTAGACATCATAGATCTTGGTAAGTTCAATCTGAGAATCCGATAAATTGATCCGGTGAGGTAGGAGATTTCCCCCATGGGAGTCATATCCATTCTCCCACTTTCTTCCTTGAGAATCTGAATGTTTCCTTCTCAAAGGATATTATAGTAGCATTCACCACCTACTATGAAGCAGGTTCTATGTGTCAATATCAATACCTAACTTTCTTCCTATTGCCTATTAAAATACATAGTATCCTTAGATATATACTGTAACCAACCACCACCAATACACTACTAACTTTCAATACCTTAATGTTCTCACACATCCTGTACTGTTGGGCCACATTACATATAGAAATGGTTAAAGTATTCAGTATCGCCTCACTAGTCCATCCACATTACACTCCTTTGCTTTGTACTCACCAGAGAAACTGAATTCGAATTCAGTGTATCCTAGATTCCACATTTCACCAAGGCTTTCTAGATTGCTAAGCCAAATCATGGTATGGAATTGTAAATGCTGAGTGTACTATGACACTGAACAAAAAGTGAAAGCGAGAGGTGAAAGTCCTCGAAGCTAAGGCAATGTATGGAAATCCTTATGGGATTCTCATCTCCGTCCTTAGCATCGTGTGTATGTCACATAGCGTGTAAAGACAGTAGTAGTTTAGCAATAGTATAAACTTTCTCTACACAAGTCACATCCTATTCATATCACATATAAACTTTCAAATGGGTTGAATCTAAGGCTGCGTAATTTTGATGATGGTGTTTATCTTCATTTCCGTACCAAATCTAGATTAGGATTAACTAGGTCGGAATGGGAAAAGACAAATACTTTGGTAGAGAGCAGAGGTATGATGTGAGTAGATTGGGAATAACATGTACGAAAAGTTTGCGATATGAACATAGGGGCATGTACCTGGATTTTGGAATTATGGTGGTGCGTGTGCATGTGTATGTAAATTTTAAGGAAATAAAAGGAGTTCAAGGGTAAATTAATTCAGTTGGATAAGTAGAAAGTAGACAGTTTCGTGAAGAAAAGTGCGTTCAAAGGCTTTTGTTAATGCAAAAGCTTAATATGATTATGAAAGCGGAACCTTTTGTTTGTGAACTTTTTGCATACAAAAAAAATTCAACCAAGGCCATTTTCACTTTACCTTTTGCTTGCTTTCACCTTCAAATGTAAATTGGATTGGAAGATTTAGAATATTTTAAAAGTTAATGCATGATTCCACTCTTTCTATCACTCTACTAGTATTTACCTCAGTAGTAGTTACGTATTAGTATTAGTAAAATCTAAAATGTATAGTGGTAGCCCCAGTGGTAAAAGTCACTTTTCATTCATTCGCCACTACCAACAACCATCACCATTGGAGTAAAACCCCAAAGAGAAAATACTTTCAGCAGAATTTGCAATTTAGTCAAAGTGCATATATCACATTATAAGGTTTCATACATGTAAATGCATGTATATACATGAACCATTTTCATTCTCGGTTTACAATCCCTTCTTTTTCTTCATGAGCTTTTATACATACACGTTTTACAATTTCTTACAATACTTACTGTTCAAGGGAAAGTGTGTAGATCGTATAGTGGTCCATAGACACCACTACACACTAATAGTAGTAGTACCATTCTAGATTTTTTTTTACTTTTTTGTATCGTACTTCTGGTGTAGTGTGGTGTAGTGGTAGTAGTAGTGTTATGGTGGTTGGTGGTGGTGATGGTGGATGTGAGATATCTGAATCCTCCCTTCGTTATTCACTGTACAAAAGGAATTCGCCAAGGGACTTCCACAGGGTTGGGTTGGATATGCATTATAATATTATCCTTTATTCTCTGTCGTTAGATCCGAAATTTCCCATTTCCTATGCTAATGTCCCTGCTTTCTCCTTTCTGTGAACCCGAGACTCTTTAGACTTCTTTTTTGGTAACTCAAAGCCACATCACATCCTATCATCTTGAATGGAACTAGCTACTACCACCGACTACCACTTATACAAAGATACATGATATGTACAACTATTATATTTTTTTTCTTCTAGTAATGCGTAATATAATAAAACATGTATCCATCTCTCTTTCTTTGTAAAAAGGTGTGCTTTTTTACTTTTTACTTTTGTACTGGTTATAGAATAGTATAGTTGGTAGCTACTACTGTGCTTTGGTGGTTGTTCCTTGAAGGACGACGGGTGAAGGATGAATAAGTAAGCAAAAAAAACCTTAGAAAAGGCTCAAGTCAAGATTCCAAGAGTTGGTTGGACTTACATAGTTTTTTTTTGAATTTGAGATATCTAAGACTTTAAAGGATTGATGGATATGTGGTAGTAGTAGTTTTGTACTAAGACTTGTGGTTTTTTTTGGTAAAAAGTAATGTGTCTCAAGCTTAAATTTTCTTTTTTGGACAAGTTACAGGGTAAAAAAATCTTTAAAAACGTTCCTTTCTTATCACGACATGCATAAGCCGCTTTCTTTTGGTTACTTCTCAACTGACTGAATAGCTACCAGTTACCACTAGCATCACTCTGCAATAAAGGTTGTCTCTGAGTATACTACGTGTATACCTATATTATAAATATAAATTCGTGTGTGTGTGAAATGCAGATTGCAAAGTGACTTTCACATCTACTGCCACTTTCTATTTTACATTTTTCTTTTTACTTCAGACAAGGCTTAAAAAAAGGCTTTGTGATGGGAAGAAGCTAGCTTTCCAGCAGAATTCATACCACTAACTTTTAGCTACAACAACTAGGACTAAAACCCTTTTTAAAAAACCCTTAGTTATACTTAAAGAGGAAAAAGTGTATTAGTAACTAGTGAAGAAGGATAGAATCAAAGTAGAGTTTGTAGCACAAGGATACACAAAATGCTCTCGATTTCAGTAAAAGGGATTTGTGAAAGTGCCTTGGACTTGACTTAAGCCTTGAATATGATACTTGTAGTTGTAGTGGTAGTGGTAGATGTATGGTTGTAGTTGAAGTTGTAGTTGTAGTAGGAGGCAATGGGAATGGTAATGGTTTGTGTGTGTAATGGAGTACCTATTTTTAGAAAGAAATTAGCTCTTATGGTTATCGTTATTTTTCCTGAGAGGAATTATACTCTTCACTATTATTAAAAGGTTTTTTAAGTAGATTTGATGTATTTTGTGAACTTTGTAGGAATTTTAATGAAGTTGGAGTTAGGGGTAAAAAACTTTTGTGAACATAAAGTGCGTAGTAGTACAACTTTTTCATGGAGATTGTTGATGATGCTACTTATTGTTATAATCTTGCTAATTATTAAACAGAAATGGTATATAAAGTTAATTTCAATAAGCCTTATATCTAGTATTGTTTGAAGGTGTAGCACGGGTAGTTAGTGCTCATACGTAATTGGCAGTATGAAATAATATTATCTTGTACTTTCTAATGCCATATAATGGTGTGTATACTGACATTGTTAAGACTGAACTTTTTTAGGAGCTACTCGAAGTAAAAGCAATCCTTCAATAATACCTACCTAGTAGTCTACTTGTTTTACTTTCATTCACAACAAAAAATCCTCACTTCCTATTACTATATATTTATTTTTGCAATAAAAAGAAGTACTAGTTGTAGTTTTTGTAGTAGCTTTCACAATTTATCTACTACTACTGCATTGCAGTTGGCTAATTAAATGGTAGTAAAAATTAACGAAGCCAAAAATAATTTGGTCTCTCTTGACATGAAGCAAAAAACCTTTGTGATGATATGTATGCAGGGAACAAAAAAATTAATTTGTCAGCACCAATTCTACAGAAAAAAGGAGGATCATAGAGGACTTAATAAAAAGTTCTTTTAAACTAATACCCTATAATACTACTACTAGTGCCACTTGTAGTAGTTTAAGACATTCAGCAATATTATAAAAAAGCCATTCTTAATATTATATAGTTTTAAGGCTTCATCAGACTGCAAAATACTATCTAATTCTACTATCAAGATTTTTTTTAACTTCTGAGAGGAGTCAAAACCAGAATTATCAGAAGAATAGAGCACGTTCTTGTAAAAGGGAATGTTCATAAATAGCTGCAGTTTTGATGCTTTTTATATGTGCCTTTGAAAGCATCCAATACCATTTTTAGCTTTTGAGGATTGAATCTCAATAAAATAGCGTTTTAAACCATCTACAAGTATTTTTTATGATCAACCCGTTTTTATTTTCATACAAACCTTCCATTATATTATTATCGTAAGATGAATATGATGATGATGAAGTTGATGTAAAATAGGAGTAATAATAGGAAGTAAGAGTAGAATGATGATGAATTCCATAGGGGAGGTGCAAGTAAAAAAAATATCTCTGAAAGGAGAGAGAGGACATAGGAGTCGCATAGAAATGGGAAGTTTAGTAGCCGGATGAAATGTTGAATAAAAAGCACTGGGGACTATTCAACGAAAAGAAAGAGAAAGGAGATATATGTATTATTATCATGTTATCTTTTGCGATGGGAAGTCAAGGA
>JAQGAA010001714.1:0-14690 GCA_034696425.1 Isotoma viridis | reverse complement strand
TTTGTATTTTGTTTGTACTTTGTATTTTACTTTCAACTTGTTTTTGTCTTTGTTCATCTTCTTTCCTAATGTTTCCCAGAATGTGACATTCCACATTTAGCGTTTCATATATTTCTGTACAGGAAACAGAAGCTACCTTTTCTAAGTAAAGTCATGTGTCATGGCATAGGCATATCAAATCAAAATCTAGTCTAAATGCGAAATTAATTCAATTTCCTCTCTCTCTATCCTTATTGTTTTCCGTAAAAAGTAACCCAAATGGCCACATCAAAGATATAGAATATATTAATTAATAAAACGGCCACGTACAGAAAATGGCCGATGATAAGATGATAGCACAAAGTAATTCTAGTACAAACTTCAATAATAATATTTTGGTCAATGTATGTAAATAAGGTGGCTCCTTTTGTCAGCCCAGACTGTATATAATATATAATCCTTTTGACATTTATAAAACATTTAGAGAATGAGAAATATTCATTTATTAAACCCTCAAATGGGTTAAAGCCGATGGCTGCATATACTGCATAATATGGCTTATTTATTACCTACTACATGATAACAAATTGAGCTAGAAATAGGTTTTTATTATTATAATTAAATTATGCATAAGATGGAACTTTCTCAATTCTATTATGAAAGTAAATAATGAAGAAAACAAATAGTCGTAGAACGGGTTAAAAGAACGTGAATTCATTATAGTGATACCAATTATAATTTTATGATGAAAACCCATGCCGATGACATGATTCGTTCTCATGTATTTTTATTTAAAATATTTCATATCATTGTTTTTACTTCCACTCGGTAGCTTAGGTTGTTTTGTTGGTTGTCAAAATATACTTTATTACACGACGTAAATATTTAGTGAAAATCACAGCACAGCGTTTGGTCTTTATCTTTCTGGGTCATACATGCCATTGATTTCCTTATTTTTGTATTTTTGTAGAACTGTATGAACTGTATTAAATAATGAGTTTTAAATAGCAATGGCTACTTTACTTTAGTCATATTTTCATTAGGGCAAACTTTGATCTACTTGGTCATAATAGTGCGTAGTCAAACGTGTTTGAAGATGTGATCCATGATTAAAAAAAATACATGAACTTTGGCTCTTTTAATACTAAAATAGGCTACTCTCATCTCAGGTCTCAATATATACATATAAAAGCTCGTATTTTATATTATTTGGAGACAGAAATGCTTTTAAAGTAAAGTTTGACTTAGATTGATTCAATATGGTTGTGTTTGTAGGGCCATAAATATTGATTACCAAAAAGTTGATGATAGGTCATGGAATCGGAAAGTTGGAATTGAATGTCTGCACGTATGTATGCTGATTGATTGTATCTTATGTGACAGTGTGACAGTCAGAAATTATTTATAACCTTTTCATTTTGACAGATAGTAGTTAGAACATGAATGAATTAATTACTTCACATGTCAAGCATGTTTCATGCATTAGGGCTTAGGGCTAAGGGCTTCATATAAAACACGGTTATGTAAAATCATCGTCATGTTATATGATCGAAGCATTAGTTTCAATGACGCAAGTTAATGTTATATGAGTATGACATTTAATTAAGAGAAAACTAGGGGATTGAGCGAACACGAGGATAATAATAACGATGCAATGTAATAAATCAATCGTCTTTTTAAGTACGTGCAATAATTATTATTGTTATCTTTTAGATGTGATCGTGATGTATTTTTATTTTAATCCCATAAATCGGAATTCTCGCAATTATTCTATATATTCATGCAACTTGAGATAGTAATTAAATATTTTAAATTGCATTTGTTATCTTTACATGCGACTAAAAATTAGTAACAATGCTGATTGCGTCATTTCAATAGCTTTGGATTTGCCATCACGCCATATCATTGGGCATAAGAATAGTTGTTAATTCAGTTGCCAATCATATACATCGTAAAATCTGTAAAACGTAATGGCATTTTGTTCGAAAACAATCTGGACCCAAATAGCGATCATTCATAATGTTCAAAGTCTAAACATACTGGTAATGGTGCCATAAAAATTAATGTTAATTATGTTAATTCCTGATTTGCATCAGCATTTAATACCTCATTCATTAAATTAATCAAGTTGGCTATAGTGTTATGTTTTGAATGCCAAAATTATCCGGATGTTTTGCAAGAAAAACGACAGATGCAATAGAGACAATTATGTGCATATTGTACATAAGTTATAAGTAAGACTTCAATATCTTGAAACCGTTTGAAATTAAATTGAGGGTGGACGCATGCTTAAAAATGTGTTAAAAAGTTGGCAAGGCTTATCTAGGATTTTTGTATCAGCAAGTTAGTAAAGTTTCTAATAAGGGTTGTTGTTCGCCTGTCTGTCTATGTCTGGCCATATTATTATTACGAAATTTTACGATACGTAAAGGGTATTTTTTCTTATCCTTCTTCGTTACTTCCGCCTTCTTTACACAAACACATGAAAAGCGTTCTTTTTACATACATACATACTTTTTCTTTGCGTATGAATCCGAGACTTGTTTGTAAGATGTAACACGACGATGAATTTCAGAGAAACAGTGAACTCGGGGGATTTTAATTTAAAAATAGATGTTCGGAGTTTGTTTAAAAACTGTCTAAAAATAGGGTTTATCTCATGAGAAGTTTCTTGTACTTAAAATGCATACACAGGGGAGGAGAGGGAGGAAAGATTCCATTTTGATTTGACTTTTTAGTCTTTAAAACATTACACATCTCTCAAGTCACCTCTCGTAGTAACGTCTAAATTTCCTTTTCGCTTATCCCTTTAAAAATCGTAACCTGTATGAACAGAGAAACTCCTGGATAAGTATTACATTTGCTATTTTGAAATTAAATACAGGGGATTTGCAAGTGTTGTTGAATGCAAGTTTGTATAAAACAAAACACCAACAAAAATTGAAGAACGACAAGGAAAACGCATAATTTGCCGGATCGAAACTTTTAGACAGAGATTTTGCTAGAATCAAGAATATTCAGAAAGATTCCCCATCCAAAGAAACAGACTACACGTAGTGATTTCGGTTGAATATAATAGTGTTCTTTTGTCACTGAGTTTTCGGAGTTTGGCTGAACGAAGGAAAGAGAATTTAGTAGGGATAACAGGGACAAGTTGAAGGTCAAAGTTGAGCACACGAGTTTTCGGTGTTGGTTGGTTATTTGTGCCATCGTTGATAGTGCTCCTACTCCAGTTCTAGTTACAGGCTGGTACTGACAAACTACGGAGCTTTTGACTAAATCGATAGTTTCCAGAGAATACGGGTAAAATAACCTAGAACACTAAAAGTTTAGTACTACTACCTCTGCCTACCTACTACAACTTCTACCCGGGTATTTACCCATCACCTACTTTGATAAAAAGAATCCTTGGGAACCGAGGACGACCAAAACCAAGAGAAGAGTAAAAGCAAAGTAAGGAAAGAAGGAAGAAGAAATGTCTGCAAAAATCGATCCAGCAGTGCAGAAATGCATAGGAGCTCTTAAGTCTGCGAAAAATGATACTGAGAAAATGGCTGCTCTGTTCCTTGTCACTAAAGTCGTGAAAGGAAGTAAGCTAACTGCTGAAGGAAGAAATGCTCTGTTTGAAGCCATAGGTTTCAAATTTCTTCTACGGCTTTTGACCTCTCCTTCCACTGATGAATGCCCAGCAGTATTGTACAAATCGGTAGCTCTCACCATTCTCACGACCTTCTGCTCTGACCCCAAAATTGCTGAAAGCAAAGACATGATTGATGCCATACCTATTTTCCTTGGCATTATTGAGAAAGCTGATGAGGAAGGAGATGAGGAGGATGACCAACTTCTTCAAGTCGTTCGAGAATCTTACCACTGTCTCAAATCTGTAGCATCTGTTGATAAAGGGCGAGAGGCTTTAGTCAAAACTGGATGTATTGAGAGACTTTGCGAACTTTATGCAAACCAAGCTTTCAATTCTGATGAGGCTTTGGAAATCATTGCAGCCGTTGGTGCCAAATTGAAGTCAAAAACTTGGGCAAACTCTCCTGAATCATTTGCCGACATTATGGACAGGTTAACCCTTCAGTTTGAAACTGATCAATCAGAGCAAAAATTTGAGATTTGTAGTCTTATGGCTGGCATTATTCCAACTTTCAACATGGAACCGGAAGATATTATAACCAAGTTCTGGCCAGTGGCGATTTTTAAAGGGTTGGTTGACATTCTATCTAGTAAGATTACTGAAAAGCAGAGAAATCCAGCTTTAAGATTAGCATCTGTCATGCTAACAACTTTGGGGGTCGATTGGATCATTAAGAAGTCTGAAGAGGGGCCTGCTGCCTATCAATTCTTAGTTCTTCTAGTCCATTTGAGTTGCATCGAAGTAAGAATGGCATTGGAGAATCGGTCATTGGACAAAATTATGGCTAATGATGACTTAGTTGGAGCTTGCTATGCTATTATTGAAACAACTGTTCGGTTCATGTCTGGAACACATTTTGAAAATTTGGATGAGAAACAGAAGGAGCAAGTCTTTCACTCGTTGAAAGGAGCATATTGGGCTGTTCTTGGGTTTATAAATCAGATTCAAAGTGAAGCTATGAAAAATCCAAGGAAATTCTGGGATACAAGGAAAAAAGTTTTGACATGTGCATCCATCCGGTGCCTTGGAGTATGGCTTGCTGACGAGGCTGCATCAATGAAGGAAGAAGTTTTCAAGGCACTTCCATTTATGTTAGCTTTAGCCTTCGAAACATTGCAAGATGAAGAGGACAACTTAAGTCCCGAAAATCAGGTCTTGGCCGAGGTTGGTAAATGTATGGAACCCATACTGCCCGAAGTACTAGTCACAATTTTGCCTGCAATGTGTAATTTCACGGCCGAAGACCGGGGAGTCCACATGCTAATGGATTCCGAAGGAGAAGAACATCTCTCCCGATTTCTCAACCATAATTGGAATGTTTATAAAAACCTAAAGGATGTTTTGGAGAAAAAATCACGACCAAAGAAACCAGGCAAAAAGACAAAATCCCCAGAGGAGGAAGTTGAAATGAGTACAGAAGAAATAAAGAAAACTCTCATAAGATTGAGAGTGGCAATGCAAAACGTATGCAATATATTTATCAACTCTACTGTATTGGATCCCGATGTAGTAGCTACCAGTACTGTATTTCAACAGCTGATGAGATGGGCGTTTGGAGCAATGCCTTTATTAACAAATGACGAAGAAGACTTGCCACTGACATCAAATGTCTCATCACTTGGGCTTTTATCATTGATGAATATTGCGAAGAAGACTTTAGATGCAAAACAAAGGGGTGAAAACATTTCTCCAGAGGAAGACTTTATCACCTCTCAGCTCATTGCTGGAACTGATAACTCTGCTTTCCGGTTTGGACAATCTGTTGTTCGATTTGTATGGGATGCACATCTCCCAGATGAAATCCAGAGTCCTCCATCCCTCGAACTCACATCAAATTACAGATCCGTATGGAGTGAAATTAAAGAGATGTGGTTCCTTAGCCTTCAGACTGTTGGATGCCTCTTGGATATTCTCCCTTGGTTGGCAGACTTCTGTGCTGAAAGTGGTTTCCTTGATGCGCTTATCCAAAATATTTCAGTTGCTTTCAAAAACCGAATTGATCAAAGCACGCTATCAGCATATGAAGATTTTCTTTGTGCTGCAACCGTCTCTAAAAATTCGGAGAAGGCTGCGGCTGTTATGAAAGCTAAAGGACCAGCTCTTGCCAAAAGCCATCATTTGAGAGCTTTGACAAAAGCACTCAAAGAAGTTGGAGTTGAGTGAAAAGCTAAAAGACATTACATACACCATACACAGGCAGAAAGAACCAGGCGTACAATAATAATGCTATTTCAATAGTTCTTGACTGATTCTGATTGCGCTACATTTTGTTATTAATTATTAATTAAACTCTGAATTGAATTATTTCTCCATTATATATCAGGTTTTGTTGTATTATAAAATAGTTTACGTCATTCAATCATGATATCCAATTCTTTGAAAGATTACACAGGTGAAGAACTCTTGAAGTAGATTTTACAAGGTTTCACAACAAAATACTTGAAATTCAAGTGCCTTCGGCCAAAGTCAAACAACAGTTTAAAAGATCAAAAGCGTACCTTTCTACTGAAAGTACTATACTATTGCGTAATCATAATTGTAAGAATACTTGTTATCCAGCAGTGGAACCACGACGTTATTAATTCTAACTGCATATTGCAAGATATTCTATTTGTTTAAGATAATGAGTTTTTGATTATTGTAGTATTAATATTCGATAAATAAAATAATAAATAGAATGGATGTTTTCCTCTGTCTGTAAAAGTAATACATTTCATAATTTTTGGAGGATTTAGAAAAATTAAAAAAAAAACTAATGATAAGAATTTAGAGGATTACTATGTTGAACTGACAATGGGCCAAGTCACTTGTTATTAAACTGTTTATTGTTCTCAAGTCAAGTTATATTAATTTTGTACGCATTTGAATGAAACCCTTAACTTTAAATGTTCTGGAACAACATAAATATCATTAGACGGCCAAACATAAGGCTTGAACTCAAGCAGGTTGTATCTGTAAATGTAATTTTTATCCATAATTTAATGTCAAGTCCAATGATGTGGATAACAATTAGCCGTAAAGTCGTAACAATATTAACTCTTACTATTTGTATTCTGGTAATAATTGGTTATAAAAGTTGACATTTGCATGATAAATTTAATCAGCTTGTATGTTTTTTATTCTGTGCAAACATAAGCCAAGTTCACATTCTACACATCTATATGGCATTAATGGCATACAACGACACAACTCACACATATTGATATTCTCATATCTTTTGTGTATATTTATCCCTTATCTGTCAAATTTTCGAATGATGATGATGGGGTTATGAATTTTAATAAATCTTAATTTCATTCTAGAGCAGATGTGTCTAGTTTTGTTCAAGGTAGCCGGATTGACTCGGATTCTAATCTGTAGGTCATTGCGATCATTTAAAATAGTATAATTTCAGACACATAATCACGTTATACACGAGCAAATACTTTATGTTCATTTATGTCATTAGTCAGCATGATTAACGTGAGGACTACTTACACTAGACTTAATACCTACACACACGTGTGAAGTTAAAAATATAAAAAATGAATGCATCCTTTGTATAAATTAAAAAAGGGGTCGCATTATATTATTGAAAAGTAATATTTGTACTTTTGTCACATTGCTTCTATGCATCTGTGAAACTAAATCATAAAGAATATCATCATTATCCATAGCATGCATAATGTTAGAAGGACTGGTGACTTCAAAGAAATTACAAAATCGTATAAGAAGAAAAAAAAGGCTCGTCTTAGCATAATAATAATATTTAAATCTGATCATAAGACAGAATGATCGTGAGAGAGAATAATTCTTAAGGATTATATGCCAATATGAAACATATATGTTTGACAAGGATCTTTGATCCGAATGATAAGAACCCGAAGCAAATTAGAAATTTGATTTAACGTAGATGGTACTTATTTACTGAAGATAATACTAAAGAACGTTACTTCAAAAATGTATTTCAAAGAAGCCTGAATTAGATTAATGGTGTTTTTTGAGTTGAATTTAGTGTGAAATTTTCGATTTGGTAAATGGGGGTTTGACGTTTGTGATGCTTGCAGACACAGAACAAAAGTTGTCTCGTAAATGGATCGGATTCCCCGATCGGCCCTCAGTCTCAGTTACATACGTACCTAATTTCATGATGGTAACCTATGAAGGTAACCTACTCTGATAAGTTGGCCACTAATTATTATTTTATTTTGTATTTATATAATAATGTATAATTGTATGTACAGTCCTGTCTGATGCTTGATGTTTGATACATTTGCTAGACTTTTCTTTTTTTTTGATATAGTAAAATTGAATTCCGTCTCTTGTATATACATACTTTTGCTTGAAGAAAAGTTACGTATATTAATTGATAGAATTTAAGTAATACGAATGATTAATTATTGAGGGGAATTGTTAACAATGATAGTTTTAGCTTAGATATTTTCAAATCAAACAAGTATCTGATACAATGAAGAAGACATTGCATATTTGCTAAATTCTCAACAATGTTTTTTTATGATACATCAACATCTAGATTGCGGAAATTATGACCAGAGAAATGGAAGTTCCATCTTCTACTGCCAAGAAAATAACTGATACGTTTCTGAGACGGTTCCGTCGGTGTGTGGAAAATCCACGTATGAACTTAGATGAATACAGAATTCTACTTTGGATTGAAGCTCTCGGTGAAGAATTCGAAGATCTTGCGGGTAAGCTGATGAAAAAATTTGTTAACGATTTTTAGAGCTAAATTCTTATATCTGATGAACTCTTTTCCTAAATTTCTGTACTTTTTTTCTATTTGCAGAGGACATTTACCCAAGATGGAGGAAACTTCGATACAGGAACCTAGCTTTACCAGAATCTACACTAAACATGCTGAAATTACTACACAAGCAATATCAATTGGCCCTAGTGACAAATGGTCCATCAAAATCACAATGGGAAAAGGTAAGCGACGAAAGTATTCGTCATTTTAGTGTGTAAAATGTCATGTTTTCGTAGTTGTACAGGAATGTCCTGGGTGTGCTGTATGAGAGAAAAATTACAATATTTCGGCTCGGTCAAATTACGTGTAAGTTAACTGAAAGCGACGCTCTAATTGAGAATGTATTTTGTCGACTCTCTTATTCTCTTGTCTTGAATGATGTAAAACTCTGTATAAGTCTATTCCTTTCTCTTCCTTAGAGCTTATAAGACTTTATTTTAATTCCAGATTCGTGAGTTGAAATTAGAGGAACACTTTGACTCTATTATTGTAAGTGGTGACTTAAAATGGGAAAAGCCTCAGCCAGAGATTTTCCACAGAGCGTGCACATCTCTCGGCGTTGAGCCCTTTGAGTGCATCATGGTTGGAGATAAAATTGAAACCGACATTTATGGAGGATTCCAAGCACAATTAGGAATCACTGTTTGGGTACCCCACGGAGAACCGGGAGAATCATTACCATCTCCCCCTCCCGATTTTGTTATTTCTAATATCTCCGATTTAATGCAAGTCTTGCAAGGTGGCAAGGATAAAGCGAAAACAACCAAGAATCTTCGACCGAAAAAAGCTTCAACTTCTGGCAGCACTGCTAGCGGATCTTGCAGTACAAGCACAGCTCCAGTTGCTTCCACATCTTCATCGAGTGGCGTTACTAAAACTCCAGGCGCACAGACTGAAGAAGATTGACCGCATTCGTTTTGGTAGACCTAGAATTTTGACGTTTAGTATCTCTTATTTAACTTAAGTTAGTTCCTTTTTCTAAGTAACTTGTAACTTGCGTTCATTTTAGTGACTAATTGATAACATATGTACCTTATAGAAAATTCCAGTAATTTTTTCAAGGAACGAACAAATATCAATTTTAATATACCTTGACTTGATCGACAACTACAGGAGAGGTAATTAAAACTAGTAATAATATAGTCTTAATACAGTTTAAGGCAGTTTTAAATCTTATTTTCCTTGTGTAAATAATATTGACACTTCTTGGGTACCGTTTCAATCATTTACGTGCATCCACAACAATTTCGCCTGAAATATTAAGAGACTTGGAAATCCCTAGGGATTTTTTTTTAGACCCAACCTTTCCAAGTTTACTCAATATGTGATATATTAATTACCTAATATTGATAAGTAAAAATCGGTACGCATAACTAAGACAGTTGATAATTATTATTATTCTGTATGCAATCTGTACAACGATTGACAGTTTATTTACCATTGTGATAAACACAAGGTGATTTTGGTCACAAGTTGTTCAAATGTACCTTTGTTAATAATATCTTACGATAATTGGTTTGCTATTAAATAATAGTATTGTATATAGTTGTAAGTAGCAGAAATACTATGATCTGATCTGCAAATTCCCGGCCTAGTATACCTCAGTTTTGGTATAATTAATATTTACGAATCTTAACGATCATTAAAAAATACCTGTAAATAATTTAACAATGACTTTTTGACTCTTCTGGCTTAAATGAAGTATACATTGCTCGCACTCGGCACTATAAACTATACAGCTCTAAAGTTAATATCAACTAATTTAATATTAATTAATATGAAAAACGAGAGCTAAGGAAAGAGCAAAAAAAATGAATCCACGCAATGACATAAAATGACGGTGATGCCATGATGAAAGGTAACTACTAAAGTATGATTAAAAATGGACTTAAATAATTAAAAATATTGTAAAATACTGTAAAATAGAAAATCGACTTGTAATCAAGTTAAAGCAAAAATGCTCACAATCAAGTGTCTTACCTACAAAATAATTAGTTAACTGTATAAAATGACTACTAAATGATATAAAAATATGCAATCTTGTATAAATTACTTGCTACGGACGAAGTAATTGTGCAACTAGAAGGTACAAGAGCGGAATAAGCTACTACTATACTATTTTCTTCCTTGAAACATTACCTTGTTCCCTATTTTTAATGACGAAATATATGTAATCGTAATGTCAAATTCTGTATAAAAAACATTCGTATTATTAAATTGATGAATTGATAAAATATTACATTGTTGTATTGTGTAACAGATTTATTTCTTATTTGTAGTTATAATCTTGCATTATGAAACACAAACGTGAAAAAAGTTCTTAAATTATCTTTGTGCTATAAAAATACATTTGGAATATTGATCATTAAAATGATTGATAGTTGCATGGATTCGACAGTCTGATATTCCATAGAAAGATTTGTACATTACAGAGTTGAGTTTTGAGCTGATGCTGCAGTTTAACCTTTAGACTTCATGGGATCGATATTGCTGATGATAAATTGGTTAGAGCTTGAAGATCCAGATAGATTAGATTTTTTCATGCTACGATGACTCTGTAGAGTATCTGCTAGGAGGTGACCCTGACCTTGAGCGATGTCTCGTACGACTTTCTTCTCCAGTCGCATCTCTTAACCTGGAAGGCTTGTTAAGCCTAGTGGGAGTTGTTGGCCAAAGGTCCGAGTCATCACTACTCATTTCTTTTCTAGATTTTTTCGTACTTCTAGTAGGATTCATAATATTAACGATCTCAAGAGTAGTTTCGCTGTCAATACCAACTTCTTTTAATGTCAGCCTTAGCTCTGTCTCACTTAATGCAGTACTAGCATCACTTTTCGAACTATGGAGATCTATATCTTCACATGGATGTTGAAGATTGTCATTATGCATTTCTGAAGAAGAATTACTCATATCTTCGGCAACTCTTTCATCTATCGATCTTGTTCGTTCAGATTTTCTACTTAAAGATTTACTTCGATGATTTTTAGAAAAACTCATGGCAGTGGCTGGATACACAATTTGTTCACTTCCAGGTAAGCTATGGTTTGCTTTTTTGTTTTCCAGGTCTGTATATGAATACGAATCAGTCGTATATAAAACTGATCCATAACCGAATTCAAGCTTGTTCAAAGTATCATCCTTTGGTATTCCCAAATCCATTCTTAAGTTTTCAACCATCTCTTCCATTTTATGCTAGCAAGAGAATCATATAGTCAGTCTTTCATCTATTGTTAATTCAATTATCAAGGAAACCAGTATTTTATCAATACATACCGGATCAAGACCTCTGTGATGTTCCAAATGCGCTTTGAATAATATTTTAAGCCCTCTATTAGTATAAATTCCCCTACTGACAATATCTTCCGTCACGCCTGTTAGAAAACTCAAGTATTTGTCTTCAGTGGGTTCGACACTATATAGGTAGGAAAATATCCCGTTTCATTGTACAAGAACAATAAAAATGAATGAGTTATAATAATACTACATATAAGATAAGATAAGATAGCTTTACCCGAAATCCCGTTTTCCCTTGGAGCCCTGATTGCCTTCATTTCCAGGGATAGAATCTAAGTTTACAGAGGAAGCCACTGTGGATAATGAAGATTTATACTTTCCACAACTGCTATTCTTATTACTCCTTTCGGAAGACTTCCTGCTGCTTTTATTGTTACTGTTATTATTACTACTACTAGATTTATGAGGATGAGAGGTGATAGTAGATTTCATTTTCTCAGGAGTAGATTCTCGAGTTGTAATACGACTTTCTCCACTAGAGAAACCGTAAGCTGAATCTCTACTGGAATCTTTATTGTTAATTACCCCTAAGCTTGATAATGAGGTCGCCTTTCCACTTAAGGATTGAGAGCAGTATCCAGCTGAAGATGAATTTCTAGTGTTTCTAACTATTCCACTTTTATTTCTTTGTTTTGTTGAAACACTTGTTAAAGGCTTGGTGGAACTCTTAACGGACTTTGGACTTTCTAATTGGGATTGGTGGTAGTTATGTGGCAGAGGTACTATCAGCATGTCTTCTGCGGTTAACTCATCGCTTCCACGAATGGTTCCCTGTGATATAGCATTCAAAAAAATTATTAAGTCAATCAAATTAAATTAATGTTCTTTTGTGAAGTATATAACTCTAATATTCGATCCGAAATTTTTAAATTAATTTTTGTATATATAAGATTTGCCAACATGTTTTGTTCTAGGTGATAATTAATGGATTTGGTCTTAAATGATTAAACTAAAAGTTTGGTTTTGCATAATTAAAGGTTTTTAAAATTTTGTTTTTAATCTATCTTTAAATTTAATTCCATCCTCGTTGAATATTTATATTGACGACATTTTTATGTATTTTATGCTGGTGCATGGATAAAATCACTCATATTGGGATTCTAAATTTCGAAATCAGACATTCTCAGAATACTTCCAATTAACAAAAAATCTCAAACGTAATTCCTTTTTAATAGGTATACTTTTACTCATCGAACAAATAAAACTTTTTAACATGCAATATTGCATTTAAATCCCTAGAGCTTTGTTTCACTTTTACGGTTATTTAAATTTCAAATTCATCCATATTTAATGACAAGAAGAAGAAATATCTCACCACAGAACCCAAGCTGCCACCACTAAGGTATCGCGTCTTGACTGGTTTTCCCAAAGCGTTCTTTTCCCTACTTTCACTTCCAGCATTTACACGAGACAAACCATTATTAACACCATCACACTTGCTTAATTGTCTAGTGCGACTTTGAACACCGCTAGATTTTACGATTTTAGCTTTATTTATTGCTTCTGATAAACCCTGTTTGCTTCGACTTGAAGCTATCGTTGGAGCAGTTTTAGGTGGTATAGGTGTTCCAATTGTCTTCTTAACATTTGTAACTTTCTTGGGCGAACTTGTCGCTGAATTATTACAAGGAAGAAAACATTTTGAATGTCTAGAGAGTCTTGCATCTAAAACGTTTTGATTACTGTCATTGCAAAGATTTGATTTTGATTTGCAATTAGATTGTACTAATTGAGCTTGAGATTTTTTAGCTTTAGAAGGAACGCTGGTTTTAGTTTTTATTAACTTTTTGGGTGAAAGTCCATCGCTGGGAGGGCTATCATGACTATGATTGTCGTATTCATGCAATTGATTCAAGAACACTTTGATTTTTTCTGCTACGCCCATAACTTTTACTTTTGGTTTATCAGGTTGACTTTCACAATCTGATCCCAAAGCTGAAAATTTAATGAGAATAGAATAATTTATTAGATTTTTTTATGAAACCCTAAATGGAAACAATACAAGAAATGTTATTCACTAAAATATATCCACATATTTAATCAATCTTTCAGTCTATTACCATCTGTAGAGCTTTTAATACTAGAAGGCCCAAAGACAACTTGATACTCTGCTGTCTCAATGTTAAAATCTTCATCGACATATTTCCTCGATTTGTTCCCTCCGACCCGTTTCCTAGATTGTGATTGTAACAAAGTTCTAGGAGAACTCTGAGGGCTGTCAAAACTGTCATTGTATTCTGAACCTTCTTTTGGATAGTCTTGGTAGTGACGAGTTGTCACTAAAGCTTGTGGTTTCTTGACAGCTTTCTTTGGCTTTGCAGTAATTGGGGCTTCTACTGTTCCCTGTAAGTATTTCATACATGAATCATTAATTGAATCAATTCCAATCCAATAAATTCTTCCCTAATCCTATATATAACAACAATTTCATTTCACTATTAATACCAACCTGCTTCATGTAGTATGAAAGCGACGGTATAAATTTGTTAGACGAACTCGTTCTTGGAGCTGAAGTGTCCACTCGAGGTTTCACATTTAACAATTTTCTATAATGGTTAGCCATATGATTAAATGCTAACCACTGGCCTGCTAAAGAGGTCGGTACGGCTGGAATGCCACTAAATGCTAAAAAAAATTAACAACAATAAAAAACATTCTTATTGTTAATTAGATAAATAACTGCTTGATGAATGTTGATTCCATTGTAACACTGAGAATTTAGATTCGTGTACTGAAAACATAAAAAAACTTCTTTATTTTACTCACGATCTGATTTTTTCATGGCTTTTGAATTAATTTTGATCCCGATGCAACTTTTTATAGCTAGTGAAATATTGGTAAAAAATGTCGACAATTCTCTGGAAAAAATATCCTGGAAGGCTTTCTCCAGGGAAACGATCCACCTGAGTAAAACGATTTCTGGTGTAATCCAATCTGATTTAGTGATCTAAAGTGGGTAGCGTGGGTTTTTCTTAATACGACTAAATGAACAAATTACGATGCTTTCTTTTCTGGAGAAAGTATAGCACA
>JAQGAA010001713.1:0-14690 GCA_034696425.1 Isotoma viridis | reverse complement strand
TTAACTACCATTAACTACCACATCTCATCCCATGTCAATCATAATCATCACTTTGTTTTTCTCTTTAATGAATGAAAGCACCCGATTCATAAAACTATACACAAAAGACAAGTAAAATATCTGGTTCTTGTTTTGTTAACAGAATTATAAACTAAACCTCTAATAGCAAAATTAATAGCTTTTAGTCTCCCATTATACATTATCGATAAATAAGAGATTGATATGCCGACATAGTCAGCCCACTTTACAACTACTTATACTTTCCTTATTCCTTGTTAAACAAGATGACGAAAGAACGTCAACCTCTGACTCTTCTGAAAATCCCAAAGATATTCATAATCAACTTTGTACATTAAATCCATCATAAGACCTTCTTAAGTACATAAAAGTACTTTTAGTATCAATTCATATAAAGTATAATAAAAACACTTTAAAAAATATTATTATTCTTTTAGTTAATAAATCCCGTATATTAATTCAGTTTCAATTTCAATCCTCTCAGTAATGTATAAAGTACCCTGTGGAACGTTTTAATTCTTCAGATCAACTACAATCATCTTCTGGTGAACATACGTTATTCAAACGCTTATGATAAATTATACTAATCTTTTAAAGTCAATTTACTTTGTAAGCTACTACTACTACTATACTTACTACTACACATAAAATAAATCAATAGCCAAATTTGTCCTTTTTGTGTCGAACAACAAGCAACATTTCCATAAATAAATACAGCGTGTGTGTGCTATAATTTAATATAACACAGCTCAAAAGGTTATTGACTAACTTGGATCGATAACTCTCCGATTTTTACCCGGTGTTTCCTTTTATACCGGAGAATTCCATAAGAAAGAAAGTTAATATATCTGGAAATTTCTACTGCCCGAGATATCCCTCCTGGAATTATTTATCGGTTCTTTCTACGCTAAAAAAAACCCAGTCGTGCTTCCAAATTTTTGAATCAGTGACCTTATAAAAAAACACATTTAAAAAAATGAACTCAATATCCTCAAGAATCGACCCAGACCTAAGTACCGGGTTAAGACTCCCAACAATCGACTCCCTAGACGATTTAATAACCCACTTAAGAGATGTCTTCGACAGTGATCAAGTTAACATAGAACACGTGGAAAATCTCTTAAAATCCTACAAAAGCAACCCACAAGACTGGAGGAAATTTGCCAAATTTGATAAATACAGATACACTCGGAACCTTGTTGACGAAGGGAATGGAAAATACAACTTGATGATCCTTTGTTGGGGGGAAGGTCACGGTTCAGCTATACATGACCATGCGGATGCTCACTGCTTTATGAAAGTTCTTCACGGATCCCTTTCCGAAGTAAGGTTTGCTTGGCCTGAAGAATCCTCCTCTAAGGGCAGTACAGAAAGCCAAGGTCAAGAGGGTTCTTCTGAGGAAGTTACTGGGGCTATGAATGAAATCTCAAGAAATTATCTCAAGACAAATTCAGTCTGTTATATGAATGACTCTTTGGGGCTTCATCGTGTAGAAAATCCATCTCATACTGAACCAGCCATAAGTCTTCATCTTTACTCTCCTCCTTTTTCATCTTGTAGCATGTTTGATCAAAGGACAGGGCATCAGACAAAGTGTCAAGTTACCTTTTGGACCAAGTATGGGGAAAAGGTTTCCTACAAGACTGAACAACAAGATTCGAAAAGAGTTCCTGAGGATAATTAAAGGGCGGAAGTTCCTCCTACATCTTATTCATATCATATCATTTATATCACCACCTTGGCTGGCCGGGGATGAACGGGGTTTTTATTCTGTAGTCGATTCGAAAATCATACGTGCCAAAATGTAAAAAAAATACTTGAGGTTTTAGTTAAAGTGCTAAAATGTTTTTTTTTTTAAATCACTTTAAAATGTTGCGAAATCTTGTCCTTGACTTGTTTACACATTTTTAAAAAAAAACACATTTAAAAAAATGAACTCAATATCCTCAAGAATCGACCCAGACCTAAGTACCGGGTTAAGACTCCCAACAATCGACTCCCTAGACGATTTAATAACCCACTTAAGAGATGTCTTCGACAGTGATCAAGTTAACATAGAACACGTGGAAAATCTCTTAAAATCCTACAAAAGCAACCCACAAGACTGGAGGAAATTTGCCAAATTTGATAAATACAGATACACTCGGAACCTTGTTGACGAAGGGAATGGAAAATACAACTTGATGATCCTTTGTTGGGGGGAAGGTCACGGTTCAGCTATACATGACCATGCGGATGCTCACTGCTTTATGAAAGTTCTTCACGGATCCCTTTCCGAAGTAAGGTTTGCTTGGCCTGAAGAATCCTCCTCTAAGGGCAGTACAGAAAGCCAAGGTCAAGAGGGTTCTTCTGAGGAAGTTACTGGGGCTATGAATGAAATCTCAAGAAATTATCTCAAGACAAATTCAGTCTGTTATATGAATGACTCTTTGGGGCTTCATCGTGTAGAAAATCCATCTCATACTGAACCAGCCATAAGTCTTCATCTTTACTCTCCTCCTTTTTCATCTTGTAGCATGTTTGATCAAAGGACAGGGCATCAGACAAAGTGTCAAGTTACCTTTTGGACCAAGTATGGGGAAAAGGTTTCCTACAAGACTGAACAACAAGATTCGAAAAGAGTTCCTGAGGATAATTAAAGGGCGGAAGTTCCTCCTACATCTTATTCATATCATATCATTTATATCACCACCTTGGCTGGCCGGGGATGAACGGGGTTTTTATTCTGTAGTCGATTCGAAAATCATACGTGCCAAAATGTAAAAAAAATACTTGAGGTTTTAGTTAAAGTGCTAAAATGTTTTTTTTTTTAAATCACTTTAAAATGTTGCGAAATCTTGTCCTTGACTTGTTTACACATTTTTAAAGTCCAACGCATGTAAAAAAACAAAGCATTTTAAAATTTTAACTTTAATTCAAGTCAATTATTAATGCTTCCTGTGTGTGATCAAATGTAAACTATATAGTTAATATAGTTTTATTGTAATGTGAGAGAGTACCAGTTCAAAATAGTATGATTAAGGAATTTATAATAATAATAATATAAATTATTATGTAAAAACTATATCTCTTTTTAGTTTGACCTGCTCAATTTTTTGTAATAGTAATAAGAATATTATTAAAGAATAGAATTCTTTGTGTCAATTGTGTCCACAATGTAAATATCATGACACAATAATCCCATTCTATTTTATGTTTTTTTCCTATTTATACATACAACCCAAATCCTTATAATATTATGTGTAGTAAAAACATATATTTATTTACTTGAGATTATTATTCTTAATTTTATTATTGATACTACTGATGAAAAAGGGATATTTTTATCTTATCATTTTATCAATGAATAACAACTTTGCTTATATGTATGTAAAAATAGCTGTTAGTGGTTGTAAATGATTGATTTGTATAGGCACTTCAGCTACAAAAGCAAAGCAAAAGAGATGAATATGTATGAATTGTAACATTTTGTAAGGAAAGCACATGTGTCTCTTCAGTTGGGATGATTTAACAGGTCAATTTTAAGGTAGTGACGAATTACAATGAATTACTTTTAGTGTTTATGTGACACTTTTAAATTCGCTAACAATTAATTTTAAGTATGTAAGCTAAAATATGTAATTTTGTAAAAGAAGATAAATAGAGCTGCATGTTTAGCTTTTTCAAAAAGATTAAAATTGTGTAAATTAAAAATGAATTTGCTGAGCAAGAAAGCATTTTTAGTTCTTTGTCTTCCTCAATATGTCCTTTCTAGTCTAATATAAGAATGACTCATGTGCACGGGATAAATAGAAAATAAAGCCATTTTAAGCCTTTACTAAACTGGATAATCTCTATTTTCTAATTGCCATCCATATTGCGCCACAAACATCGTACGATTATGTTATGTTACATATTCTATCCAATGGATAATTCCAGATTAGTAGTCATTATAGGGCAATGATATCATTTCATAGCTAAATTGTTTCTAGATAAATCCTTTCGTTTATGTTTCTTACATTCTATATTGGCATAAGGACAGATATAATTTGGGATAGGTGCCTTTCTGCGATTTAACAAACAACATAATATCTATAACTTTATATTATTAGCTGACGTCTTCTGCTATTCTGCCTAAATCAGCTTTTTAGCTTTCATATAGGAAATAACAAAATTACGGATGTGAGATGTGATGTGATGCATAAAATTCAATGTCTTTTTTGTTATTTATTAACGAACATATTTCTTAATCTTATTTTTATTGCAAAACACTCACTCTCTAAACTAATGACTACATCAAATCAAACACCAGTTTCATATTCATTCTCTACAAAATAAACACATTAAGTGATATCATAAAAATTAAACCCAGCTTTTATTTCGGTGAACTTCCACTACTACCACTAAGAGAACTTGATTCTCCTCCCCTTACTTTTTTAATATCAGAAATGTCAAGAGGGGTTAATTCCTTATCTAAGTAAATGTAGTCAATTTCAGGTTTCTTGCTGCAATACTTGGCTCTAGCTTCTTCTCGATTCCAGATAACTCCTTCGTAGAATTCAGGATGAATGGGCTTGAAGGCACCAGGGCCTATATTGTATGTTGGCACTTCTCCTTCTTCAGCGACCCTCCTGGGGGTACCGATATAAGGATCTATCTCAGAATGAAGAAGTGGGATCTCTGTTATTTTGTCTGGAGTTGTTGTCCTCTCTCTTGCTAAGATTTCCTGTTGAAATTAATTTTAAACTCATTCAAATAACATGAAATCTTTAATTATTAATGCATTTACTTAAATACTTAATATTTCTGAAACTTTACCTTCCACAAAGGAGGTAGTGGAGCAGATCTGGGTAAAAGTACAACTTGCTGAGGCTTGGCTTCAAACTCTTTAAGCTTTTGAAATAGCGACTCTTCCTCGTCTTTATGAACTAAACGGAAATCTGATCGCAAGGCTTGATCTCCTAAGTCAACCGGGTCGGGCTTTCGTCTACCTCTGAATACCATTTCAACAAATATGTTTCCTTGTAGATTTTCCTGAAATCAAAATAATAAGAGTCAGAATTAAAGTTAAATTTACTTAAATTTTATAACACAACATCATCATCATCATCACTATCACTTAATCAAGACGCTTTCTTAAGTCTTAAGTAGTCGACTTTTTTATCTGAATAAAAATTAACTATATGATATACCGTATTTCAAACCCCAAGGGTCTTAATATTTTAAGGGGAGGGTTCCTATTCCCAGAAATACGGTATTTTTTAATGCATTACGACATTACGCATGATTAAAAAAACTATTGACTGGTTGACTTTTACTTGTTTCTGCTTCACTTCACGTTAGAAATATTTATAACTCAAAATTAGCACAGCGTCTGCGTCAACGGGTCAAGTACCTCACAAACGCTGCGCAGTACTGCGCAGCGTCAACCCACAAATAATTACAAAATCCGAAATGCTTTCTATTTCTAAAAACTTACCGGATACTCAATAACATGAGGATGAACACTCAAAATTTTGTAAAAAGTTGGTTCTGGATAATTTTTTTCAAATTTTGATCTCACGACATAACGACCCTTTCCAAAGTTTTTTAAATTCAAAACAATTTCCCATAAAGGTCTTCCAAATTCCGTTGTCTTGCGTCCAAAATATTTCAACGGCATTTTTGTCCGTTTTAGACTTTTCAGAAATTCCTTTAAATTCCCGGAGGAAATTAAAAATTTTAAATCAAAATATGAAATAATAATATTTTGTTTAAACTTAAAATTTAAGCCGCATCAAGTGCAAATATTCAACTTTCGCGCTTTCATTTCAACACTTGATGTTGATATAATTTAAGGTGGGAATTTTAAAAATAGGAGTTTCCAAGTTGGAAATTCGCAAAGGGACGAAAAATCAGGCCGGACGGAGGATTTAATTTTTTAATTAAAATTGTAAATATTTTTGTGTGAGATTTTTTCAAAAATTTCTAAAGGTTAAAGGTTAAAATGGCTTTGCAACCTAGTGTGACCCCTTATCTTCGTAAAATTACCGTAAGTCGTATTACTATTTTATGCTGACATTTAATATTCAAAAATTTCTAATGAATTCAGAATTCATAATTTTGAATTTCAAATTGTGAATTGTGAGTGAATTGAATTCCGTTCTTCTCAAAATTTATGATATTGCAGATTCGCAATTCTAAATTTTATATACACTTCACAATTGTGAATTGAATTGGAGTTTCCAAATCCAAAATCCAAAATGTAAAACTTTGAATTCAGGATTCTGAATCAGAATCTTGAATTCTTGAATTCTGTTAAACTTCACTGTTCTACATTCAAAACACAAAATCAAAAATTGTAACAAGTTGGCTAATTTTAAAATCTTTACTTACAGGTGAACAATGTGAGGACATTCGCAGCAGCCGCAAAAGCCAAGCAATCTGAGCCTTCGTCGTCTGGCAGCAGCCCTGCAAATCCATACTTCATCCCCCGAGAAGAACTCAAGGTCTCAAAAGTAAACGACAATGTTACTGCTGTTTCAGTCGAAACTGGCAAAGCCTTGGCAAGGCTTGCTGTTTATTTTAGGTTCGTGTCTGTCTATTCTATACTATAGCATCTATAAGACATTATGATAATCTAAGGACCAAGAGAATAAAGTTTTAAAGTCTATTCTCAAACTTCACTCAATTGTTAAATTACAGGGCTGGATCAAGATTTGAAACCGATAGTACTCAAGGGACTGTTCAGATGATTAGGATTGCTGCCGGACTTGGGACTGGAAACTCCACGCAGTTCTCTTTGACTAGAAATCTTGAAGCTAATGGTGCAAATCTTATCTGTACCACTGGTCGCGAATTTGTTGGCTATACTGTTGAAGCTGCTAGGGACAAGATGTAAAAAATTTACTTAAACGAATACAAACATTTTAATATTTATTTTAGAATATAAATTATAAGTTAATTTTGAATTTGTTTGCTTCATTTGTTTAGCACGAATATTGAAAAGCTCTTAAGGGGAATAACTTCAGAGCAAGTTTTCAAACCTTGGGAATTGGGCGATAATGTAAACAGACTTCGACTCGACAGGAAAATCCGACCTCCTGAAGTCAGAATTTTGGAACTTATTCACAAAGCGGCTTACAGGAAAGGTCTTGGATATTCTTTGTATTCTCCGAAGTGGATGATTGGAAATCATACTTCAGAAATGGTGATTTTCAATAATGAATTGTTTCAACAAAGTTGGAAATTTGGAAGTTAGCCTAATGCGTATTTTTCTTTAGCTAACAAATTACGTAAATACGAATTTCGGAGAGGCTAGTGTTGTCGGGGTTGGATTGCCTCATGACCAAGTCAAAACCTTTGCCTCTAGATTGAAATTGCAAGGAGCAGGGTCGCAGCGAACAATTCAACCCTCAAAGTTCAATCCAGGGTCTGAGTTAAGGAAGGAAACTAATACAGATTTGGCTTACGTGGCTTTGGCAATTGAGGGAGCTTCGTAAGTTCTTAAACTTTTTAAATCATGGTTCGCTTAAGATTTTTAGAATGAATCCCAATTTCTTGACTTGTTTAAATTGAAGTAACTATAAATACTCTTCTAGATATGGAAACCCTAAGGATCAAATAGCATCTGCATTGGTTCATCGTGCTTTGGGGACTGGGCCTAGAACTAAGCGTGGAACTAACGCTGGAGGAAAAATTACTGCCGCTGTCAGTGGAGATGTCAGTCTTAAAGCTGCAGCCACAACTTTTAGTGTAAATTATGCCGATTCAGGTCTTTTGGGAGTATTTGTTGCAGCAACACCTTGCACCGTTGAGGCCGTAAGTACACTTAGTTGTAAAGTAAAATACCTCAATTGTGTTTGTGGCTGGGTCTTATCTGTTTTAAAATGTAATTTTATCTAAGGTAACAAAAAAAGCCGCTGAAATCTTGCTCACGAGTAACTTCTCTGAAGAAGACGTAGCAAGAGCAAAATCCCAACTTAAAGCCGATATTTCTTTCTCTACTGAAACGGATGCCGGTTTCTTGGAAGAAGTCGGACTTCAAAGTCTTCTCACTGGAAATATCTTAAATCAGAAAGAAATTGAGGCTATAATCGACTCAGCTACTGCCGCTGATTTGAATGCGGTACGGAAATCTTTGCTACACAATAAAAGCTTATTTTCTATTTTCTTTCTAGTTATCAAATAATTGAATTTTAAAATTTTGAAATTGCAGCTTGTCCAGAAAGGTAAACTTTGCATGGCATCCTTCGGTCGTATAGCAAATGTTCCACATATTGATCAACTGAAGAAGTAAATATATTCCTAGATTTTAGTATTAAAGAATTAGTAGTATTTGATTGACGAATTTTAACCTCGGTGTATCAATGATTGTCAAATGTCAAATGTTGAAAAGTCTAATAATGTATGCCATGAAAGAAAATACAAAATACTATGGTGTTAATCAAATAAGTCATGAATAAATTCTAAAAAGATTCACACCTCTCTCGTCTATCAAAAATAACAAGTTGTCTAAAACTCTTATATTATATTGAGAATACGCTTTTAGTTTATTGAAACGAAATAAACGAATAATAGACATATCTTTCCAAAACCGAGAATATAAGTGAAGTCATAATAAACTACCTATGCTAAGACAAAATACAATTATAAATCTAGTTTACTCGTCATCATCTTCCTCTTCGTCACTTGATTCCGCAGATACAGGATATTCTTCGTCCTCAACTTCTTCGTCGGATTGCATTTTGTCATCTGCATCAATTTCTTCATCGTCTTCCTCACTTTCATCCATATCCTCTTCTTCATCTTCCTTCTTATCTACCTCCTCTTTAACTTCCTCTTTCTTCACTTCCAGATTATTTCTCGCTCTTCGAGCTTCCTGTCTCCCAATTTCTAATTGCTGAAGAAGTTTTTTGTCTTCAGCAGATAACGTACTATCTTCGAATACTTCGATTTCTCCTGTGGCGTGAACTTTGATACGGGAACCAGGCTGGGTGGAAACTTCTCCTTCTATTGGATCTGGAATAGATCCTCCACGAGTTACTGGAGGCTTTTTGATGTCGTTGGTAGAGCCTGAAAATAAATTAATGAATGAAGGTTTTTCAAATTAAATCAAAATTCAAAATTTTAAAAAGATTTAGCATAAAAACAGAGTTGGGAATATTACCCGTTGAGAAATACACGACAAGAGGTGGAATGCCATTTTCTCCAGTATGAATACAAAGTTTCTGAATGTTTCTCCAGCCTCCAGGAAACTTTCTTTTTAGCGAGTTAGCAATTTTGGAAACATTTTGGGCAAGTTCCTCCTCATCAAGGTTATCATGTCCTACCTAAAGTAAACATACAAAATAAATTAATGTAATTTTCCATTACTCTTTAGATATGAAATGAGAAAAACAATCCCATCTGTAAACTAAAAAAATTATATCAACTCAAACGAAAACTTACAACAACCGTTGAAGTCTGTCCCTTCAAACTAATATGCAAAACTGTTTTATGCAAAGCGTGCCAAATCTGTTCCCCCAAGTCATGTTCCTTAAACCCCCTTCCAGGAATACCCAAAGGGAACTTTTTCTTTTTGTAAAACTCTCGACCTAAAATCCTTGGTAATGTTTTCCAAACTTGATTTTCTGCTATGACCACATCAACCGACTTTGACAATGCTCTCTTAGCTTCAAAAGTAGAATAATCATCTTTGAGTTGTTTCAGTGTCATAATTTGTCGAACTTTGATATCATCCTTTCTTAATGATTCCATAAGATCATCCTTAACTTCTCCGACAACATGCTCTGGTTCTTTGTCTTTCTTATCTCTTACAACAAGCAGAACATCCAAGTCCTTAAGGTCAGGAAAGGGTGAGTTAGGCAGAACGATATTATAGTATTCATGTACACCCGAGGGAGTCTTGAAGGACTGAATGTCCATAAGGAATCTGGTTGGAGCATCGAGGAACAGTGAGTCTGATTTACGCTTTGTGATGTGTTTGTTCAGGGCTTTTATTGCTGTTTTTGCCTGAGAAAAAATGTACAAAAAACAAATTAAAACTTGGAAAAATCGTTTTGTTCAAAATTTCAACAAAAATTCAAACATTCAGCGAACGTGTCAAAAGTCAAATGTCATAAAAGTTTGCCCTTTGACCTTTACCCAAAATACTTAAAAATAAAATACGAAAAACGTTCCACTGTCAACCACTGTTTTAACAATTTCGAAAAATTTCTCGTTTTTTCAATTCACAATTTTGAATTTATCTAACCTGGTCTTTATCAAAAGCCGCAGGCTTGGAGATATCTGTATCCGCCGTCATGATTGCAAACTGAGGAATCAACTTTTGAAATTACGAATCTAAAAAACAAAAATATTTTTAAAATTCTTCCCATTTTTTTGAAATTTCTTTTTAAAAAAACGAACAAAAATTCTTACCATAAACTTCAACGAAAATTCATCCACGTGCAAAATTCCACTTCTTAGCTTGAAATTTAGATTTTGCGCGTTAGATGTTATTACATCCTAACACTGCGCATTGTTTAGCTTAAGCAAAGAACCAAAAAGCACGTGCGTGCGCGTGTGTAAATAAATGAAACAATTAAATAGAGCATTCTTGCTTGTTTGTTCTTTGTTGTCTCTCGTACATAATGAAATTATGATTTATGAATGAATTAAAATTAAATAATTATTAATTACCCAAAAGGTCAGAAGGTCAGATTCCTACTAATTAATTAATTAACTAATTACAATGATCAGTGATGTCAGGAAATTATACTCGGTTTAGAATCTAGAAATGATTAAAAGCATTGGGACCTTTTAATAATATATCTTTTTAAAATGATTCGTAAATCCTTCATAGAATTAATACAATTTACCGTAAATCTTGATATAGAATCCCACGGGGGTTACCTTCTTCTTTTATATCAACGCGTCTTCTGAATAGCATAATAGCATGGGGATTTGGGTATGTGGGACCGTGTATTCCAGGTTTTTTAAAAATTGAAATATGCTAAACATTGTTGTATATTGTATTTCTGAATAAGCATAATTTTGACAAAAAATGTTTTATTTGTGGATTTTTGAGTTGAATGTTTTTCGTATTTTTATAATTTAGCTTTGAAGAGATATTCCGTTTTGATTCATCAGTTACTAGAACTTTTTCATCAGTCCCCATATAACTTATACACTATAAACTCAATATATCATGTTTCATGTTCTTTCCTCTGCTCTGATCCAAAAGAAAGCACCTAATTAATTTACTAAATATGACATTCAAAATTTAAACATTTCAAAATCCCGTTCCTTAGTTATATTTTTCTTATACTTTTGTTTTATGTAAATTATATAGAATTACTTAGATGTGCTTTCTAAAAAAAGTTAAAATTTAGCAGTGTCAAAGGATAAGTTAATTTATATCAGTAATGTATAAATTTACTAATTTATTGAAAACAGGGAAAAAGTATATCAATATAAAGATGTACACCTGCCAAACTCTATCACAGTCATTACTTTGCAAATTCGTTTTTATTACTAAGTTTAATAAATAGTTTATAATAATTTGGAAAACTGCCCATTCTGAGCCCAAAGTAAAAGAGCAGCAGCAGCATCATAAGTATAAGTACTATTGCATATTACTGTAAATGTAACTTAAAAACACTGCTAATAAGCAAATTTTTAAACATCTCAACAAAAGTACGAAATTTCACTCTCAGCTACTACATGCCGAGAGTGTACTAAAGCGACGCTATAAAAGCTAATTCATTAATTAATGAACGTTATTTTTCATTCTTTGTTTTAAAATTCCAGGAAATTACAGGAAGGTGAAAGAATTTAGAAACTCCTTACACAAAACAAAAACAAATTTTGTTTAAAAAAGATTACATAAATATTTTAATTCTTTTTTAAAATCTCAACTTCACACCATTTATTTCATTCAAGTTTTAAAAATTGTAGAATAAGGGCCAAGCGAATGTCTCTGCTAAAACAACATGTAATTATTTAAGAGATCATAAAAATTACAGATTACACTCAGACCTAAGTAGTATTAATAAATTTTTAACGGCAATAATTGTAGCTAGATTTATTTTTCTACGACATATACATACAATCTACAAAAAACTCTCTATTTATTAATCTCGCAAAATTAAAATATTTCAAAATGTCGATATTTTTTTCACCATTAATTTTGCTACTACTGACAATGAATTTGATATTTATCACGGGAAACCCGATCCCGGACGAGTATGATGAAGGTGGTACAGGAAAAGGTACCGATGGGGGTGGTGCTGCTGCTGCTAACAGTACCGATGGAGGTGCTGCTGCTGCTGCTGATGGAGGTGGGGGTGGTGGTGGTGGAGAAAATGGGATTGACTATGGGAATGGGCCTCCTGTTGGACTATCAGCACCGTCAGCGTCATTCCCAGCAGTTCAGGACGACTTTTATGATGAATACGGTATGCCTAAAGATAAAGGAACCGGTGGAACACCAGTCAAAACCAGTAACGCTGATTATGGGTCTGGTGGTGTTACTACAGGTAATAATTTTATACGATAACTTTTAATATTAATCTTTTAATCCATCTGAGAGTTGGAAAAATATTCAAGATTCTGAATCATGTAAAAAAAGTTAACTTAAAATGAAATTACATTAATTAGCCAAGAAACCAGAAGCAAAGCTGATGCCAATGCCAAAATTTGATATTCAAAATCGAACCCATGTAGAGAAATCATGTAAAAAATTAGTAAAATGTTGGTCAAGCGATCTCAGTATCCCTATTTGTGGAAGTGATAATGTCGTGTATAAAAATCCAGGTGTATTGATCTGTGCTCAGGCTTGCAATTCAGGTAAGTACCGTTATGTTTTAAATAATTCCCCATCCAACCCTTTCCCATTTTCATTATGTAAAATTCTCATCCGAGTCTTAAAATCCAAATGAAATCCCGAAAGTTTGCACATTTAAGAAAAACCCAAATTCCTTAAGCATCATGAAATATTCCCCGTTTTCTCCAACACATTTTAAAATACTAAACGATATCTTATAATATTTTTCAAAATCTATGCAGCTTTAGAAATGGAACATTTCTGCACTGTCGTGAAAGAAGATGAATTTGCAAAATCTGTTGATAATGCATACTTTTGTGCTAATTGTCCCAGATACAAAAAACTAAAATACAACGAATAACAAAGACTTTTCAAAAGGTTGGAATATTTTGTAATATAATCATTATCATATAAGAAAAATCCACAAAACATATTTTAAAAATTGTAATGAACTTTCTATTTAATATTTAATTTAGGAAAAAGTTAATTAATACTTAATCTACTTTTTCAAATTCCTCAAAATGTTATCCATTTACAATATAGTGTTTATTCTGTTTATGCATTAGATGCTTTGTTCTTCAATTAAACTAAAAATTAGTTAAGTTTTTTTTTCAATCTGTAAAATACTTTTTATTCCATCATTCAGGACAAAATGACACGACAACCCCACAATAAAAGTAAATGTATACTTTTACACATATTTGTAATAGTAAAAATAATAATAATTAGCATTATTGCATTGAGTATCAATAAACAATCAAAACATTTTATATATATAAAAAAGTAATACAGTCAATGTAATATTTTCTTATGCAATAAACAGCATCGGGAAAGCTAAAGAAGAAAAAGCATAATGCTTATTAAAAACATATTTTTATATCTTCTTTGAGAATCAAAACGCATAATAAAATTATATCATGTAAATATTATACGAAATTACTTTATATATTATATTGAAGCATATTGTATAATTACAAGTAACACAGTCAGTCAACTTTAATATTTGCATGCAGCTCTTTTTCTACATCAAATTGTATTTAAAACCTTAGTTTGCCAATTCTTCATTGTTTGAAATTTAGTTTAATTGTTGAATTATCTTCGTTTAATGTCAGGACATTGTTTCTTTAATTGTTTCCCCCTATCACAAAAAGAGCCGTAAGTAAGATGAGGATTAAAGCAGGAATTGTTTTCAGGATTGTTCCATCTGCAGAAGGAGTTAGCGGAGGTCTTGGGGTTGGTCTTGAAGGAATATCGTCATCTGCAGGAGATTTGTTGTGGTAGAAAGCATAGTTAATTGTTCTTAGAAGAGGGTTTTTAAATCCTGTGTAGGATTGGAAGTCATCTGTGTCTATTGACCAGATCATGGCACCTCGGAGACGCTTTTGGACTGCGTATTTTACCTGAAAATGATTAAAACAATTCGTTTTTGTTTGTTTCAAAGTAATATAAATTTCAATTACATGTAGATACCAATAATCCTTAGGACCATCAAAGAACCTAGAGTTTAATAGTACTAATTTTATTTATTCTAAGTTCCAATTATGGCTTTGAGTTGTATGATTTAATAATATTTGCTAATTTAAGTTAAAAAAAAGCTAAAAGGTTTCTCTTTCTTAACAAGATCTTTCAATCATTATACATTATTTATGTTTTGTTAATTTTTTAAATCACAAGCCAATGATATTTTTATAAAGTTACTCTAATTTCCTCTCTGTCCATTGTGATATTAAAGTTAAAGTAATATATTATTCTCTAGTTAGATCTCTCACCTTTTCTCGCAAACTATCCGGATTGTCAAAGCTAACCCATTTTTTCCCATTCCTCATATAAGGAACCTTGGAAATGTCATCCCAATAAGTAGTCCAATCCCCACGGCTGGAAATCAATTCCTTAACAATCTGTAAGA